>CAMZMU010000123.1:523228-814110 GCA_947311845.1 Poa pratensis
CTGAGTTCGATAAACCTTGGATGATTCACTTAAGGGAAACTTGCTGCTGTTCTACAAACCTCTGCACTTGGAGGCCCAACACTGTCTACAAGAATAGAAGCGTGCGTAGACATCAAGCTATTTTCTGGCGCCGTTGCCGGGGAGGTAAGTGTTGGAAGGTATCTCCTTTAGATTCTGTAATTATTTCTTTTTGTTTCTTGTTTTTATTTTCACTAGTTAGGCTTAATGGAAAACAACAAAAAATAGAGATCTTTATGAACTTTATCTTGAGTTAGGACATGATGCTTTTGAAGAGAAAATTAAAAAACCTATGGAAATTTATTTGCATAATAGTGGTAGCAATTTTATTAGCATGAATTCTTTGAACACCATTATTGCTAATGCTATGGAAAAGTCTAAGCTTGGGGAAGCTGGTTTTGATGAATATGATATTTTTAGTCCCCCAAGTTTTGAGGAGAAAATTTTCTTTGATGATACTTTGCCTCCAATTTATGATGATTATAATGATAGTGGTATTTTGGTGCCACCTACTATGGAGGATAAAGTTTATTATGATTATACTATGCCTGCAATTTATGATGATTACAATGATGCTTGTGATAGTTTTACTCCCACTATTACTAATATAATTAATTATGCTTATGTGGAGAGTAATGTTACTTTTATGCATGTGGATCATGATAAGAATGCTTTATGTGGTAGCTATATTGTTGAGTTTATTCATGATGCCACTGAAAATTATTTTGAGAGAGGAAAGTATGGTTATAGAAATCTTCATGTTACTAAATTTCTTCTCTTTATGATGAAGGTTTTGAGCTTTCTCTTGATTTGCTTTTATTTGCTGGGTACTTTAAGACCTACTGGTCCTTATGAGAGAGGGATACACGGTTTCATATATCTCAATAATATTAAGTCTTCTCTCTTTATGTTGAAATTTTTGAAGCTCCACTTGTTTTGCCTTCCTATGCTAGTCACTTTGTGCTTTATTGATTTATTTTCTTACAAGATTCCTTTGCATAGGAAGTGGGTTAGACTTAAATGTGTTTGATATTTGCTTCTCGATGCTCTTTCATATTCAACTCTTATACATATGAGAGCATCATCAAAATTATCATGCCTAGCTAAAAGGCTTTAAAGAAAAGCGCTTGTGGGAGACAACCCATTATTTTTATTTTCTGCTATTTTTATTTTATTTGAGTCAAGGTGCTGTTTACTTATGTATCAATGCCTTTGTATCTTTATTTTCTTGCATTGTTGTGCCAAGTAAGGCCTCTAATAGGAAGATGATGCTAGATTTGGATTTCTGCGCAGGAACAGATTTCTGCTGTTCACCGTTTTGCTTCTGTAAAATCACAGAAAAATTATTTAAATCTGAAAATTTTGTGCGTGATCCTCAGATATGTATGCATCTTTCGTTAGTTCAAAGTTTTTCGATCTGAGCGTCGTAAGTGCCTCGAAAAAATTCGTCTTTGCGGACTGTTCTGTTTTAGACAGATTATGCCTTTTTATTTTGCATTCTCTCTTTTACTAGTGTTGAGTGAAATTCTTTTTTGGGTGGAAGAGCTTCACATAACATCAGTGGCAGTAGCTAATGTTTAAAGTAACAAGTCATATTGCGTCTTTATAGAACATGTGAGTTTTTGATTATGCACTAACCCTCTAATGAGATCTACTTTGAGTTTGGTGTGACGGAAGTTTTCAAGGGTCAAGAGAGAAGGATGATATAATAGGATCAAGAAGAGTGAAGAGCTTAAGCTTGGGGAGGCTCCCATGGATCTCCCCAGCATATTTCAAGAAGACTCAAGCGTCTAAGCTTGGGGATGCCCAAGGCATCCCCTTCTTCATCGGCAAAATTATCAGGTCATCTCTAGTGAAACTATATTTTAATTCTTTCACATCATATGTGCTTTTCTTGGAGCGTCTGTGTGCTTTTATTTTCAGTATTGTACTTTTATTTTCAATAAAGCTTGACTGGACCCTAGCATTCTTGATTGGGAGAGAGACACGCTCCGCTTTTTCATGAGAATACTCCTATTCTTCACTTATATTTGTTGAGTATTCATATCTAGCGATGTTCAGCTTTTAGCTCTTGTTTTCATGTATCTCTTGTCAGAGCTATTAGCTTTCTTTTAAAGAAAGTACTCTCTTGCTTCACTTATATCTGTTTGGAGAGTTGTTGAAATGAATTGATTGGTGTTTGGTTGGTTCAGAAAATGTTGCATGTGGTAATTGGTATAAGGAAAAACTTGCTTAATCTTGTAGATCACTAATTTGGATAACTTGATGCTTGTCAATTGTTTTGAGTTAACAAGTAGATCATGATTAAATTTGTGCATCACATGAGTTAAGCCTATTAGTGAAGAACTACCGTAAAGCTTGTTGAAAATTTGGTTTGCATCGGTGGTATCTCTAAGGTCTAGATATTTTCTAATAACAGGGTTTGGTTAACAAGGAAGACGGTATGAAGTCTTATAACGTTTGCAATATGTTTGTCATATAAAACTTGGTGTACGGGTTGATATTCTTGTTTGCTTACATAAACCTTGCTAGCCTAAACTCTGTACTGAGAGGGAATGCTTCTCGTGCATCCAAATCCTTGAGCCAAAATCCATGCCATTTGTGTCCACCATAACTACCTATATGTGGTATTTCCTTGCCACTCCAAGTAAATTTTTCATGTGCTACCTTTAAATTATTCAAAATGTTATTATTCCCTTTTTGTGTCAATGTTTACTAGCTCATGAGGAATTAGTGTGGTTATTCTTTATTCTATTTGTCAAATGGACTTTTACACCTGGACTAGCGGCATATACATCCGCTTATCCTCTAATTTTGCAAAAAGAGCTGGCAACGGGGTGCCCAGTCCCAATTAATTACAACTTTAACCATTAATTCTCTTCACACTTTTGCCCTGATTCATCAGTAAGCAATGACAAACAGTGAAATACCTGCATGTGTGTAAACCAAAGAGAAAGAGGGATGATCTGCCTTGCTGGTAGAAATAACGTCCTTCATGGGAGCCGCTCTTAAAAGTCCGTTTGACAGGTAGAATACTGTTCTCACCCGCTACCATTCGTTGACAATTAACAAACACCTCTCAAAAATAGATACTCCTCCATGGTATGTGATTGATGGAAGGCACCCGAGGATTCGGTTAGCCATGGTTGGGAGGAGTATCAAATATTTTATGCAATCTCTATATGCTTTCAAAAACCTAAAAGCTCTAGCACATGACTTAATCCCTGCTTCCCTCTGCGAAGGGCCTTTCTTTTACTTTTATGTTGAGTCAGTTTTCCTATTCTTTCTGTCTTCCACAAGCAAACACTAGTGTCAACTTTGTTACAACATGCGTTATATGCTACGTATTGGACTTGTTATACTACTTTGTGTTGACGATATCCATGAGATAAATATGTTGAAAGTTGAAGCAAATGCTGAAACTTAATTCTTCCTTTGTGTTGATTAAATACCTTTTATTAGAGACTATTGCTTTATGAGTTAACTCTTATGCAAAACTGTTTGATGCTTGTCTCGAAAGTACTATTCATGAAAACGTTTAGCTTGTGTGATTCATTGTTTACTCATTATCTATTTGGTAGCAAACTATAGACCATTGACTTGGATCACTTCATTCATTTACATGTGCCTTACAATATTATTTGATCAAGATTATGATGGTAGCATGTCACCTCAAAAATTATTTTGTTTTTATCGTTTACCTACTCGAGGACGAGCAGGAACTAAGCTTGGGGATGCTGATACGTCTCAAACGTATCTATAATTTTTGATGTTCCATGCTTATTATACCAATTGCTACATGTTTTGCATCTACTTTATGTCACTTTTATACATTTTTGGGACTAACCTATTAACAAGATGCCGAAGCGCCAGTTCCTGTTTTCTGCTATTTTTGTATTCCAGAAAAGCTAGTCTGGAAATATTCTCGGAATTGGACGAAAATTTACGGAGGCCCCTATTTTATCAGAAGACACCTGGAGTCCGAAGGGGAGACGAAGTGGAGCCACGAGGGCCCCACACGTGGGCTCGGCGCGGCCAAGGATCCCGGCGCCCAGGGGTGGTGTCTTCCCTCGTGCACCGCCTCGCGACGCCCTTTGGCCTATATATTGCTCCTACCCCGAAAACCCTAAAAGAATCGACGATTTCCCCAGAAAAGTTCCAGAGCTCCGCCGCCACCAAAAACCCTAATTCGGGGGACAGAAGTCTCTGTTTCGGCACCTTGCCGGGACGGGGAATTGCCCCCGGAGCCATCTCCATCGACGCCACCGCCTCCATCATCGTCGTTGCTGCCTCCCATGATGAGGAGGGAGTAGTTCTTCATCGGGGCTGAGGGCTCTACCGGTAGCTATGTGGTTTATCTCTCTCTCCCATGGTGTGATCTTTATGTGATCATGAGCTTTGTAATCTAGTTGAATCCATAGATGTTACTCTTCATTATCTTATATGCTACTCAAGTGGTTTTATTAATGTAAACTCCGGAGTCACCTTTGTCCCACGGTGCGAAGTTGACAGTGTGCGCCCGTGTGTGGCTCTTAGGCTAAAGATTACAGGAATACTTATCATGAGTTATTATTTGCGTTGGATGTCTCTATGAAATTGCGGTGTTTGTCTAGTACTATTTAGGGCGCTCAAGTTGACAGTGTGGGGTTCCCTAGATGTGGAATGCGACTTTAAGGTGTGCTGTTATAGCCCTACGCAGTGGATTGGTGTTCGTTATCCAACGAGAGAATAATTCAGAGTAGCATAGTGAAGAGGAAATATCTATGTATTCAATTATATTATTATTGTTGAGAGTGTCCACTAGTGAAAGTATGATCCCTAGGCCTTATTTCTAAGCATTGAAACACCGTTTACAACCAGTTCTGCTACATGTTTGCTTGCTGCCATTTTTATTTCAGATTGCAATTACCATTTATAATCATCCATATCACTTGTATTTTAATATCTCTTCGCCGAACTAGTGCACCTATACATCTGACAAGTGTATTAGGTGTGTTGGGGACACAAGAGACTTCTTGTATCTTAATTGCAGGGTTGCTTGAGAGGGATAACTTTGACATCTACCTCCCTGAGTTCGATAAATCTTGGGTGATTCACTTAAGGGAAACTTGCTGATGTTCTACAAACCTCTGCACTTGGAGGCCCAACACTGTCTACAAGAATAGAAGCGTGCGTAGACATCAGCCGCCACCGAGGGAAAATGTTTGTGCTAAAAATTCTATTGTTACAACTTACAAGAATCAAAAGGGACAATTCAACCAAAAAGAAACGAGACAAAGAAGGTTAGAGTTGGTATTAGCGCCACCAAAGAGCCTCTAGCGATTTTACTTGTTACGACCATTCGACGCAAAGAAATGAGGAAGTGAAGAGGATTCAAGAGAAAATAACGATGAGCTTGTAGTGTCCTTTCAACATTTCAAGAGTAAACGAATGGTGTGCTTCTCATTCCTATGAACAATGAATGTCGTTAGAGCATCTCTAGCAGCGCCTGCAAAACGCCCGAACCCGCAAAAGTCCGGCGAGTTTGCGGGTTTGGGGCCGTTTTTCGGCCAGACCAGCGGCTGCAAATTTGCGTCGGCCCGCAAACGCTTTGCGGGGGTCCGTGAATCCGCACCGCTAGCCCGTATTTATTTGGCTTCCGACCGCATTTGCGGATTTCAATCCCCATTTCCCCACCTCCTCCGGCGAGCAATCCCTCTCGCACTCCGCCGTCTCCGACGAGCAATCCCGCCTCCCCTTCTACAGATCCGGCGACGCCGAGCCGCCATGGCGCCGAAAGAGGGAACTAGAGTCGCCGCTCCCTGGCGACGACCGGTTCGGCGGAGACTACTCCGACGAGAAGCGGGCGCTGGTCGTCCGCAGCGACGACGCACAGAAGCGAGCCGCATGGAAGTACAAGCTCGGCGAGCCGGTGCCGGATGCGTACTTCCGCCGCGACGTGCCGGAGTTTGATCGGCTCTAGGGGGAGCGGGAGATCGAGCATCGCCGTCGCGAGCAGCTCCTCCGCGGCGCGAGCAACTCCTCCATGGGCGCCAGCAGCTCCTCCGCCGCGCCAGGTGCTCCTCTGCCGGAGGGCTATGACCCGAGCACTTCGGCGTCACGCTCGAGCCGGAGGATTTCATCCCCGACGAGCAGCTCGACCGCGCGCTGGCGGCGACGTTGCTGCTGTCCAAGCACGAGGCGGCGGAGCACGCCGCCACGGCCGCCCGCGACGAGGAGCTCGAGGAGGTCCTCCTGCAGCAGACGCTGGTCATCAGGCGTCTCCGCCCGTCATCGACTCGTCTCCGACGAGGAGTGAAGCTCCTCCGCCGCTGCGTCGCCGCCGCGCCCGTGCCGCGGCCACGGCCGCCCGCGACGAGGAGCTCAAGGAGGTCCTCCTGCAGCAGACGCTGGTCATCAGGTGTCTCCCGCCCGTCATCGACCTCGTCTCCGACGAGGAGTGAAGCTCCTCCGCCGCTGCGTCGCCGCCGCGCCCGTGGCTCCGGTGAGGAGCAAATTTGCAGTCTAGGGTTTGGGCGGCGATGTGTAGTTCTAGGCTAATCTAGGGTTTGCATTTTGTGTAAAAACAACGATGAAATGTATCTGGAGCAAAGAACATCTATCTAGTATGAACTGTACTTTGTTCCCGCTAAAATCTGCATGTTGAAATTCAGATTTGCAGTTTCGTTTGCGGGCTCTGTTCTTCGCGGCACGATTTCTCGTGAAAGAACACGAAAAACCCGACCCTTAAAATTGTCTTGCGGGTTCGCGTTTTGCTGGCACTGCTAGAGATGCTCTTACAGCCAACAAAGATACCGTGAGGAGAAATTTCGATTGTTTTCGGACTGTCGATGTTTTATATTCAACATCGTAGCGCATCCCTTTAGTACTCGCTCCGTTTCTAAACATAAGACTTTCCAGCCTTTCCAGCTTTATTATCTTTCGTTAACACACTAAAACATGTCTACATACGTACGAATCAGAACAAATGCAGAAAGATTAGAAAGTATTATATTTAGAAACCGAGGAAATATCTAACATTTTGCATGCCAATCTAAGGCTATACGAAACTCATGCCACACAAGTGCCAAAAGCGAGATAGCTAGGGGCTCGGATGTGACACCACGTTCGCGCAATAGAACCCATTACGGCATGATCAGATTTCTAGTAGTGTCATCTTCGAAGGTCCATGATACCACGTGGATCGTGTCGACTGAAGGTGCTTCTCGCTGAAGGATTGTGTTTCCCCTGCTCTACTACAATCGCAAACTTCAGTCAGTACGCAAAGTACAACAAAATCTCTAGAGACAAAAGGAAAACAAACAGCCGTGATGCTCTGCACGCGACAATCAACGAAAGATAAAAAGAAATAGAGTACTGTACGTGGCAACAACTTTTGGCTGTTGCGCTGCTTTTTTATACCGTCTGTAGCAAAAACGAAGACATAGAGTACTGTACGTGGCAACAACTTTTGGCTGTTGCGCTGCTTTTTAATACCGTCTGTAGCAAAAACGAAGACACCGATCATCTTCTAGCTGTCACCAGTGCAGACCACCGTCTGCACGTACCAGCTGGAAAATGGTGCACCTTGTGGTGGGTTCGTGGTTGAAAGCTGACGGTTCTGGTTCCCTACTCCGACATCGTCGTGCGTGGGTGCCAGTGCTGAAGTTCGATGGCGTGTCCGGGGACTTGCTGCCCCGGTCTGATTCTTTCAACGACAATGGTTTGTCCTTTGGCAGACTATATTGGAGGTCCGAAAAGCTGATGATCAGCGATGGAGCCGCGTCGAGCTCGGGTGAAAAGGCGATCTGTCTATTTTTTTTCTTGGTGGCTGCTACGGTGGTGCCGAAGAAAATGGATAGGTGTTGGTTTGTCACATAGTTTTATCCTATTTTTCCAGATCTATAAGATCGGTGTATACGTACTTTGTATATCGTCTTTTATTTATCAATGCCATGCAAAAAAAATTGCTGGGTGGTCCCTGCGCTGCGCACTCGGCCCAACACGGAACCAGGCCACATCACGTGGCGGATCACACTGGCACCCGCTGCGCGGGGGCACATTCGTAATTGCGCCCGTCATAAACCCTACGGTTAAACCAACCCACTGTTCCGTCCAGTGCTCCCGTTCCCGATAGCCACCCGCACCAACTCCGCCCTCTCGCTCTTTGGAACCCTGCCCAGTGCCCACCCATGTCAGTCGCCACCTCCCACCACCTCCGGCCGACGCCACCGGCAGGCCATGACCGCCGACCCGGACACGCCACGCGCGTCTCGCTGCGTCCCTGGACCCAGCCCCTGCGCCGCCGCGCCGTCGCCCTCTCCGCGGGGGCCAGCGCCGGCGGCGAGCCGTCCGCCGCGGTGTCGGCGGTGAGCCCGGGGGCCACCACGGGCGCCAGGAGGGACCGGTAAGCGCCTCAATGCGGTCTCCTCTCCTCATACTCCACTGTGTCGGGTTGCTCTCTGAAGCTGATTTTGATGGGAATTGGTCGTCGGCTGGGGACTGCAGGGTGCGGCGCCACACGATTTCTGTGTTCGTCGGGGACGAGAGCGGCATGATAAACCGGATTGCGGGGGTGTTCGCCAGGAGGGGCTACAACATCGAGTCGCTCGCCGTGGGGCTCAACAAGGACAAGGCCCTCTTCACCATCGTCGTCTCCGGGACGGACAGGGTGCTCAACCAAGTCATCGAGCAGCTCAATAAGCTCGTCAACGTCTTGAATGTGAGTCTGCCCGCTCCACATTTTGCAGGAGGTCATCGTACTTAGTTTTGAACAGGAACAACAGCCGCCAGGAAATTTCACTGAATTACAACAGATCGTTCTTCAGATTTAGGCTGTTGTTTGTTCTGTTGATCGCTATCTGTTCATGCCACTTGGGTGTTGAGTCACTGTTTGTTCTGTTATTAGATCATGTGCATATATTTGTGAATGTTCATGGGGACGTATTTAGTAGCTAGCAGTACAAAAGGCAAAAGCATGTCAGTTTCTAATTTTCTTAGGAACACCTTAACTTTCTTTTTGTGGGAATATTCTCCTTTTATGTGTTAATCACAGCTTGGTGGGTCATTTCTTAGAAGGAAACTCTTTTTAGGGAATGTTCTGCATGGTTTGTTGTAAGCTATCAAGGATCTACACTTTTTAGGACTAATTGATGGAACTATACTTTTACTTGCATTGGTACCACAAAGCTACACCTTTTAGCTCTCCTGTTCATCTTACAACCTGGCCCAACTGCACAGTCTCAGTCTTGTATTGTCCCGTTATGCATAGGTAGTTAACATATGATGCAACCATGGTGTAATGAACCTTTGCTTTCAAGTTATTAGGTTATTGCCATGTAACACTTATTAGAAATGTTGTACTTAAGATACTTAAATGAAAGTAGTCGCAAATGGAAAATATTATTCTTCCATTGAGTGTATACTGGATACCCAAAGAATACAGCTGTTGTAAGGAATCTAAGCCGATTTTCACTATCATGCCTGGTCTGTTTATCTCTAGACCTACCATTGAGATGAGTTTTATTAATCTGATGTGGTCTTTTCCTTTTTATCCTAAGAGTTGATATGCCGTTGGCTTCTACATTTCTTTTCTGACTGTACGCTCTTCTGTGATTGTAATTGGAGTGGTAATATGATTCCTTTTGTTATTATTTATCCCATTTTAATCCAATAAATTGCAGGTCGAAGATCTATCTAAGGAGCCTCAGGTTGAAAGAGAGCTCATGCTTATAAAACTTAATGCTAAACCGGACCAACGCGCTGATGTAAGATATGACGATGATCTGTATCTCCATGATATCAAAACTTTGTCTAGTCATCGAATCATTGTATTAGTTACATCCATTTACACGGTTGTAACAGGACTCTTGGCTTATGGTTGACAGGTCATGTTTGTAGCTAATGTTTTCAGAGCGAAAGTTGTTGATATTTCCGAGAACACTCTAACCCTAGAGGTAAAAAATTGACTTTAAACATTATTATAAGGTCTAGGTGTTCTGTGTTTATGCTGGTTTAAGTCTCTCGATGTTCACTTGATCAATGCTGTAGGTAACTGGAGATCCTGGCAAAATTGCTGCAGCACAAGGGAGGCTAAGCAATTTTGGGATCGAAGAAATTTGTAGAACAGGAAAAGTATTTCCTGAACCATTTTCTGCCTACATGGCTACATGCATGTGCACATATCTTCATTAGCTAATTTTATGTCTCAACGTTTTAAGATTGCTTTGAGGCGTGAAAAAATTGGAGCAACTGCCCGTTTCTGGGGATTTTCTGCTGCTTCTTACCCAGACCTCATGGAATCATCTCCTAGAAATCCTCTTCTTACGTCTGTGAATAAGACGGTTAATGGCAGTCTTGATCAACCATCCAGTGCCGGGGTATGTTTCTATGCTTATAAGACCAACTCTATATTTATTGCTCACTCCCTCTTGTTCTGTTTCAACTGCTTAGGCCATAGGTGCCAATGTCTGCCTAGTATCTCATGGAATGATGTTATTATAGTTTAAATACTTAATAATCTATGTCACGCTTACAATATGCCTCTCATGTGAATGACGCATGCAATAATTTGAGGTGCAATGCAATAATGGAGAAGATCTTACAAACTTCGTATCTTTAATTGTTAAGAGTGCAAACAAATGCGACTGAACTTCTTTGTCACCAGTAAAAATCCCAGTGCAGCCGTAGCATTGTAAGTGATTTTTTTTGACAAAGGGTAATTTTTATACCCGGCCTTAGGAAATCAAAAGCAGTGTTCATACAGCAAAACTGGGGAGATACCCATGTTTTGAAAAAATAAATTAAAACCACTCTCAGAAACCACGGAGATACTCACCCCCACGCTGGCAGGGATGTAAAACAAATAACCAGATTAAGTACAACATTTCTATACATTCCACTACATCAGACACAAACGTCATTTTGAGGAGGGCAACATAATTTGTTTCAGATTTACACTTTGAAGCGGAAGTCTGACCTTCATCTTTAACATGAAATCCTGGTGTGTAGTCTTGAGCAACCCCGCTATTGCTGCATAGAAGATGTAATTTTTTAAATGAGCGATACGGGATAAGAAACAAATTTCCTCTTAAAAGTTGTACCATTTCGAGTTAGGAAAAGCCCCTGAGTTAGAGCATCTCTAGCAGATCCCTTAAAAATCGAACCCTTAAAAGTTAAAACGCGTTTAAGGGAAACCTTAAAACCATTTTAAGGGGTTGAAACTAGTCTGGCAGAACAGAAACTGTAAACTCGAACCGTAAAAGGGAATATTTTTTCTTTCTCTTTTTCCCCCATGGTCTTCTTCTTCCCCCAGCCGAAACATCCCGTACCGGCCGCCCGCATCTCTGCGCCAGTTCGCCCGCCTCGGCACCTCCTGGCTCGTCTCTGCACCTACCCGTATTGCTCTGATGCTCTCCGCACGTGTGTGCTGTTCTGGCCAGCTGCCTCTGGCCGCTCCAATGGATCACCATACACGGATCGATTCCAAGGAAGCAACAGCCATACACACTAGTTAGTTGCCTCACGTGAAGATCTGGCCAGCTAGTGCTACTTCAAGATCTGACCAGGAGTGCAGTTCCACGGGAAGACCAGATCGATTCCCAGCTCAACGGAACCGTTCATGGCGGCGGCATCGATTTTGTCTCCAGACCGACGTGAAGTCAATAATTTCGACTATTTATGCTGGGAATCGAACCTCCTCGTCGTGAATCAAAGATTGATACTACAATCGAGCCGGCTCGCCATGGAATCGAGTTCGAGACGTGGCGGCGCCGGTGACAGTTGCGGTGGTCGGTGACGGTTGGAGCTAAATATTCCCTCCCGCCGAGCGTTGACTTGTTAAGGGAATCTGTAAAACTTGCCCCAAAAACTCTATATCCAAGTGATGTGAGGTTTGCTTTAAGGTTTCCTTGAAAAAATTAAGGGTCGGCCCAGTTTACGGGATCTGAAATAGACACGTTTTTTCGCGCAGAACCTTAAAATAGCGGTTATTGTAAGGGTTTAACCATTTTAAGGGATCTGCTAGAGATGCTCTTACAAGAGCCAAACCATAGAAAGATAGGTGCTAACTTTGTAACCCTTGAAAGCTCCCTTCAAGGCCACCCAAACAAAGTTAGCTAAAGGGCATATATATACAAGATATGCTCAGTGGTTTGTCACCACATAGATGGCAATTTATATCTTCAGGTCATTGTGTACTACTCAGTGCTACGGAGCACGGATACGGATACGGGTATCCGTATCAGACGGATACGGATACGGAAATTCAGCATTTTGAAAGCGCGCCAATACGAGGATACGGTTTAATATTTTTTGAAATCAGAAAAAAAATACATGTAACAGGAGCTTTGAACTACAGAGTAGCAGATTACCTTGTTTCTTAACTTCTGAAGCCTCCAAATTCCAATTCATCCTCCATTCCATTCCAAGTAGTAGGCAAGGCAAGTTCTAAAGACAAAGACAGCAAGATAGAATGTTAGTTAATAGTTTAACACTCAACTGAACTCTAAGTTGTAACTAGAATAATTAATGGCAGCAGCACTTGACCTTTTCAGCTTTTCTTCTTCCATGTTGAAATGCAACAACCAACCAGCCAACCAAAGGTCCAAAACATACAACAAGTCAACAACCAACCAACAGACAATAACATAAGCAAGTTCAATATTACATAACATAGGAGAATAAGTGGCAGTTCAAATATTACATAGCCTAGGAGGGATGAGGCGGCGGCTCTGTTGGGGACTCGGGGACGGGGGGAGGGTGGGAGGGAGCTAGGTCGCCCAGGAGCCTGATATGAGGCGGCTGTGTTGGACCGAATTGGGCTGGGCCGTATCGAATTCGTGTCCAAAACGTATCGGCCCAGTATCCGAATTAGCCGCAATTGTTTTAATTCTGATACGGTCAGAAACCGTATCGATACAGTATCGGAGCAGTATCCGTATCCGATACGGACATGCGTTCTCAGCACCGTATCCGTGCTCCATAGACTCAGTGACTGAGCTGACTATATGTGATATTAAAAAGGGCTGCCATCAAAAGTCAGCACAGCCCAAACCAGAAAGTTCATATATTACTAGTAATGTAAGCTATGACCAATACAAGAACGGTCAACCACAATGTTTCCGACTTCCAATGTTTCATCTGTCGCTGCTGATTATTATAGTATGTGGTTGTTTGACTTTTGAATTGTGTGTTCAGGGTGATGTGTATCCTGTGGAACCTTATGAGAGCATGTCCATGAACCGAGTACTTGATGCCCATTGGGGTGTTCTTGACGATGAAGATGTAAGCTCAAATATTTCCAGTTCTGCAAAAGAAACATCATTTGATTTATGTACTAAATGACCTATACACTGTATGATATGTTTATGCAAACTCTGTCTAATTCTATCGTGACCACATTGTGTTCTCATTTTGCATCTTCATTATCTTTGCAAGTAGTCAAATAAACAGAGGCCTTGTAGCTTGAAGCTTCACAATGCATAACAGACATGATAATACGTGCTATAGTAATGGTACAGGTTTTAAGCTAATGATGCCTTTGTTTGTTACAGTCAAGCGGGCTTTGCTCACATACCCTTTCCATCCTTGTGAATGATTGTCCTGGTGTCCTCAACATTATAACAGGGGTCTTTGCTCGTAGAGGCTACAGTATACAGGTTTGCTCAAAACTTCTGTTGATTGTTGTTTTGTAGTGCCAGGGTAGCTGTCAATGAAACCATAAATATTTCCCAGAGTCTTGCTGTTGGCCGAGCTGAAAAGGAAGGCGTTTCACGTATTACGACAGTTGTTCCCGGAACTGATGAATCCATCGGGAAGTTAGTTCAGCAGCTTTACAAGATTATTGATGTACTTGAGGTAAATGACATACAATTTCTTAGAGAAATCATTTTTGGTAGCAGTTAGCAAATGCATTGTGCTAATGCAAATCATGTGACTGTCCCAGGTTGAGGACTTAACTCACTTACCTTTCGCCGAAAGAGAACTGATGCTTATCAAGGTATCTGGGAACACTGCTGCTCGGAGGGAGATACTAGATATTGGTCAAATCTTCCGGGCAGAATGTGTCGATCTTTCTGATCACACGGTTACCCTACAGGTGAGCTTCTTGCTTAATTGGGTTTCTGTCAGTTGTTTGTCATTGTCGATGTTATTCATTAGCTTTACGAATTCTTAAGTGTAATACAGTAGGTGTTGAAGCAGACTGGGTACAAACTTAAAGATCAAGAGTACCATCTTGTGTTTGACAACAACAGAGCCTTTTGTCCCAAGCAAGTTGGGGTAGGATAGATATGAAACCCAACAGAAACAAAAGGAAACCAAAAAGTGGAAGAGAGAGAAAATAAGTACCATCTTTGTACAAACTAAAAATTGAGGCCTTTTTTTCAGAAACTATTGTATTTTGTATGTTAATCTTTAGAATTCCTGTCTCCTAATGAATGGTGCTGAGCTTTTTCTGTTTTGTGAACTGTAGTTCTGCAGGATGAACCGCTTACATAAAAATATTGAATGTTTGACGTGACCAAACTATTTATTCTGCTTTACTTAAGGCTGTTCAATTATGGAGAACTCTTACATAATGTTACTTTGATGCTATGTAGCTTACTGGGGATCTCGACAAGTTGGTTGCACTACAAAGACTGTTGGAGCCTTACGGCATATGTGAGGTATGTTGGTTGTTTTCGCCTCCTCTATTTGTTTCTCGTGAGTGGGAACAAGTAGTTCTAGATGACCCTTTCATTTTATTTTCTCTTCTCTTGCTTTACTAGTGTTGATGTGGTTGTGAGACCGAATCTAACTTGCAAATAATGTCATTCCACATAATATTGCTTCATATTGTTTATCAACATACTTTGTGTTTATCAACATAATCAACGAAAAACATTTCTTGATGTTAAAACTTGTTTGCAGTCGTGCTGAAAGAGTCAGGGTAAGGTACTAGGTCCCTGGAACAACTTCAAGTTGATTCTTTGTCAGTTAGAGACCGAGTCCTTTTCAATCATTTGCACATGCATTTACGTATTAGTAGGATGTGCTATCTTTGCTATTCTCTTTGAAGCAATGAATCTTATGCTCTCTGTTGATAATTTTTCCTTGAAACTTACTGGATGATTTCCTCTCTGTTTTGTTCCTCACTTTGACAGGTCGCCAGAACAGGCCGGGTGGCGTTGATCCGTGAATCCGGTGTCGATTCCAAGTACCTCCGTGGTTACTCTCTTCCACTGTAATGTGAGGTCATTTGATTGGTGGAGGCATCAGAATGTGTAGGCAGCGTTTCGTTGAGTCTTTTCTTTTAGATAGTTTCGTTCAGTCCTGTTTAAGACTTTCTCCTTTGTTTCCTTTGTAGTAATTTGTCGAACCACTGACTTGTCGAATAAATTATTCTCGGTAGGTGCAAGTTGAGGTTTGCCCATGTATTGCACTGCCAGGCTGAATAAATACATGCTTCCCTCGCTTGTGCATTGCTTGTAATGTAAGCTGTGACTGTCACAGTTGGAACGATCTCTAGCCAAGGGCACCTCCAACGGGATAGCGCATATGGACTAGCTCTGTTAGTTTTTGTCCAAACGGACATGTGAGGTGCTCCAATGGGTTGGCGCATAGTGATAATTGTTCGGGCGGACTGTCCGTTCTGGACCAAAGCTGACCCAACTTTGGTCTAGGTTTGGGGCGAGAGCGGACAAAAGATGTTGTCCGGCTGTCTGCTGTGTCCTCCTCCCGTGTCCGGTATGGCCCAGCTGCCAGCGAAAGAAACACCTAACTTTTCTCTCTTTTCTTTTCCTCTTTCTTCTCCACCCGCTGCTCCTCCTCTCCCCACGCGTTCGATTCCTGCCGGCGCGGATTCCTGCCGGCGCGTGCTCGGCGCCGCGCGCTCGATTCCTGCCAGCGTTGTGTTGGAGCAGCCCGACGCAACGAAGCTCCTAGCTGCTCCTCTCGCCTCCGGCCTCTCCGTGCAGCAGGGCAGCTAGCAGGCCTTCCCCAAGAGCGCCTCCCCCACCGTCGCCCATGACGCCGCCGCCCTCCCCTCCGCCGTCCGGGACGGCGAGCACGCCCAGGACAACGAGCTCGACACCCAGGATGACGAGCACGCCCTGCTCCTGCCGCTTCTCTTGGCCCAGGTCGACGAAGCCGCCGTACTCCCGTGCTACTTCACCACCCGGCCGCCTGCTTCCTCTCCCTCACCGCCTTCGCGGCCGCCGCCCTCGGCCACCACACGCGCTCGGCTGGCAGCCCTCGGCGAGTGCGTGCGCGGCCGTCCCACGCCCGCAGCCGCCACGAGACCGTGGCGTTCGTGCCCTGCTTGGCGGCGCCGCTCCACGGATGACCTCTCGGTCACACGCGACCACGGAAGCTGAGCACCCAAAGAGGCCGAGCTGTGCATTAGAGCACGGGGCGGCGTCGGCGAGCTCGCGTCCAGCCCTGCTCGTGTCCTCTGCGCCACCGACCTGCACGGCGAGATCGCGCTGGAGATCGTGGACGCACTTGAGGTGGAGTTCTCCACGGGCACGGCGACGGGAAGAGCTCCACCGACCGGCGAGCTCGTGCTCCCTCTCTGTACGTCTGACGAGGGGTACACTCATCAATTCCCATGGTTACCTAGGGTTGAGATTATGGGGAGAGAACGTGGTAATACTGGTAGTTTCGTCGGCTGACAAGCAGAGGCAAAGATTTACCCAGGTTCAGACCCCTCGGGTGGAGGTAAAGACCCTACTTCCTGCTTGCCTGTTATTGATCGCGGAAGATTATGAGGTTACAAGGTGGCTCCGGCGAGATGACGATCTCGCTAGAGTTTTGACGGTTTGAGTATGGCTTGCCCCTAGATCGGCGCCCCTCCCAGCCTTTAAATAGGTTGGGTCTCGGGAGTTCGTAACCGACCTAGTTTACACGTAAGGAAAGTCTAAACCGTCTATGCCTATGTCTAATCTTGGAGGGTACTCCATCTTCTTGGGCCTCTCGTCTTGAGTTTCGAGTAGGCTCTTCGCTATTGGGTCTTAGTCGTCACGTGCACCAGGTACCCTCACAGTAGGGTACCCGAGATGTATACCCTTGTCAACGTCCATGGCTGCCGAGGCCACGCCGGCTTCGCCACGGGCGTCCAGCCCAGCGGCGTGCTCCAGGCAGGCCTCCTGGCGGCGACTCTGCTCCCTCCTCTGTTGTTTGCTTGTGACTAGTACTAGGCCAATCGATTTCGCCATACGAGTTAGCTAGCTGAAATAGAGAGAAAAAAATGTCCGGGGAAAAATACGGTTTGCCGTTGGGTGCAGTGCTCACCCCAAACGGACAATGTCCTATTTTGTGTCCGCGGACCGCACCAAACGGATATATTTGTGCGTCCGTTTGCGCCATGTCTTTGGAGGTCCCCTAATGGCAATTCTTCAAGCTTTTTATGGTGTATCGGCTATCGCCAATCTCATGTGATATTTAACGGTTATCAGATCCGTGGGCGAAACGCTTTTATGGGACGGACTCGATCGCAATCCTGTCCCCGTCCAGTGGCTACGCGTGCGGGAATCGGAATCCTATATGGAAACAAACTGTACTGCAAGATCGGAATTTAGTAATAAGACCGTGACCAGTTGGCTCGCCAAGGCGTGATCGATGGCCACCTGGCAGTTTGCACGACTCGATTCGAGTCCGTCCCGGTACGCGTAGGCGGTTCCGCTAGAATCGGAGTACCTGATCTCGCGGGAGATCTGCTGCGATAAATAGAGGATCTCCGGCGACACGCCCTGCTATTCTTTCCCGCACGTACCACCACCGATCCAGATATCGAGCAGCGAGCAATGGATATCTTGGACCCCTTCACCTCCGAGCTTCTTTCCGCTCCGCCCCCTCCCGGCTCCTTCTCCGGCTGCGGCGCCACCCACCACACCACGGAGTTTGACGATGACTACCTCCGGGCCATCGGCGCGCTTCCTCGCCGTCCATGCGCGGACTTTGCTCCCGCCTCCCTCGACTATCCCGCCACATTAGAGCCATCGTCCGTGATGCTGCCGGCGTCGTACGAGCTGTTCGCCGCCACCCTCGGCGCCTACGTTATCCAGCCCGCCGTCGACGTGTCCGAGCCAGTAATCCCAAGAAAGCGCGGTGCTCCTGTCTCGGACGTCGACTTCGCCTCCAAGAACTCCGCCAAGCGCCCGCGGACAACGTGCCCGTTGGTGCCCGACTACGACATCGACATCGACTTCAACCTGCGGGAGAAAGAGAGGAACGTCAAGCTGCAGCCCTCCCCTGACTACCTGAAGACGGTGCAAGGGGATCGGATGGACGAGCAGGCGCGCGTCGACCTCGTCATCTGGATGGACGAGTTCGCCCGGTTCTACCACCTTGCTCCCGGCACGCTCCACCGCGCCGTCTCCTACGTCGACCGCTTCCTGTCGGCCCGAGCCCTGTCCACGGCTCACGGCGACGACGAGCTCCACCTGCTGGGCGCCGCTGCTGTCTTCACCGCTGCCAAGTTCGAGCAGAGCAGCACAGTCCTAACGTTGAACGCCGCGGACATCGCCGAGTACTGCGGTTTCGCCACCAGCAAGGAGGTGATCGACATGGAGCGCGAGATGCTGGCCACGCTCCGGTACGAGCTCAGCGGCCCAACGGCCTACACCTTCGTCGAGCACTTCACCAGGAACAGCAGAGGAGAGACGAACATGAAGATTCGGAGGCTGGCGCATCAACTCGCCGACAAGTCGCTCGACGAATACGGATGCCTGCGGTTCATGCCGTCCGAGGTGGCCGCGACGGCGCTCTTCGTCGCCAGGCTCATACTCGACCCGACGGGCTGCCAAGAATACTTCGATGAGCTGACGGGTTACAAGCCCATGGACCTGATTGATGGCTTACAGTCGATGCTCACGACGACGAATCCCAGTTCTCGTTTCGTGACCTTCTTGTCGCAGCACCTGTAGTGCAGGTAGTATCTAGCGTTGTACTCATATGTTTTGAATTAGTTCTTTTGGAACAATTTTAGTTATGCGATATTTGGTATGACTGGACGATGTCAACACATGTAAGCATCGAAATGTAATACTCCCTCCATACACAAATAACTGTCTTAGATTTGTCAAAAAGTGGACGTATCTAGACTTGAAATATGTATAGATATATCTAGTTTTGTGTAAATTTAAGACGCTTATTTTGGGACGGAGGGAGTACTATCTGAATACATATTGAAGTTCAGTTTTGCTTATTGGAAGAACCATCTTTGTACTGATAACTTTCTGAATGTAGTTCCTGACTCGTGAAATTCCCCATGTAATTCTTTAATGAAATCTATGTGAGCCTGCTCCGTACGTGTCAATTTTCCGAGTGCGTCCAACATCCAAATTTTCGGACTCGCGTTCCTTTTATCTTTTTAGTTTGGAAATCATGTGAACCCCGTTTAGTTGGGCACGTAAAATGCCTACAGCACTGATTCGAAATGGACTTCTGCGAGATTCCCGCTTACATTGCTGCAAACAACATTGCTAAAGATGTCGACATGATTACAACATTGCTGCAAAACAAGGTCCATCACTAGGCGTGAGACCAGCACAATTAGGAGAAGGTCGTCGCCGCCCCTGGAGCAGTTCTTGTCAACGTTGAAGCGGCATTGTTCGAAGATCGGTGTCGTATTGCCATGGGAGCGATCAATTGTGATCATACAGGTGGGTGTTGAGCTGCGGCCAGCGAAACCGTGGCCACTTCACTTCTCCAGAGCCGAGGCTTTGGCTCTGATGCGCGGTGGCTATCACACGCGACAAAGCTTCACTAAAGCTAGCTTTGCTGGTTCATCGGTTCAGAGTGCCAAGTCCTGATCGTTCCTTCTTCCCAGGTTGGTTCTCTGGTTCAGGATATCATATTCATGGTGGTGGGCTTCTCTTCCGCCTCCTTCTGTCATGTTCATTAATCGTTCGTTGAACGAAACAGCACACATTCGTGTTAGTATATGAGATGTAACTAGCGTATGTTTTATTTCTGAATCTACTCCAGAGTGCATCCGGACAACTCTTTATAGTAATGTGATTTGATCAGTAAAGTATGTACTCCCTCAGTCAAAAATAACTGTCTTAGATTTGTCAAAAAGTTAATGTATCTAGACATGAAACATGTATAGATACATCCACTTTTGTGCAAACTTAAGACGCTTAGTTTGGAACTGAGAGAGTATTTTTTAACAAAAATAATCGACAACTATAGCTACAATCCAAGATCAACGCCTCTAGGTGCGTCCAGTCCATCAAAAGTATCACGAAAGACTATGAGTGTGTCGTTTTGGGGAACGGCCTGAGCCGGCTTTGAAAAAATCAGAAAAGACATTTCTAAGTTTCAAATAATTCAGTAAAACAATCCTTGATGCAGATAATAATGACTTCTCAAGTGTGCAAGAAACAAAACATGCGGAATATTCCGGATTTGGGGTTGTGTAAAAAATGACAAATTTATGGAGGGTGGTGAACAGTGTAAATTTTCAAAAACCTTCAGATTTGCTAGGATATCTTTTTGTGTCAATCGGAATACAATTTATTTCGTGTTGAAATTTTGTAGCACCATAGAATAGTCATTTTAACATCTAGGATTCGTTTCCGGAATTTTTGAAATTTTGACATGATGATTTGAAGAAAAAAAGCTCCATAGAGCCCGTCCTCCAAAGCGACTTTTCGGACAACTATGTCTTTCTTAGGAACACCAAATCCAATCTGGTCGCCCCAATGCATGTACTCAGACAGCTTTTCACCGTGCTTTTAGATTGAAAAAACTACGTACTAGAAAGTAGAAACTTCTGGACATCGACAGGAATATCGTCTTCCATGACAAGAACAGTTTTTTTGGCGAGATACATTGGATAACAAACCCAGGATTGACCCTTTCTGAGTTGAAAATACACATACATGTGAAGGCAATTGGGGAAATACACATACACGTGAGAAAGAGGAAGGAAACGAGCGGAACCAGGTCCAATTTTGCGTTGACCAGCTATGACCGTTGGATGGGAGATGGATGGTGGATAGGCCTCAAATCACGCTGTGCCTCGCCTTGAGCGGGGCACGGGATCTCAGTCCAAGGAAAAGGCCACCCACCTACTGAGTGTACAAGGACATGAGTCAGGTGGATAAGCCCATGTAGCCTGCCAGTGCCAGACAGCGGAAGGGAAGGCAACGGAAGGATCCAGAAGCGCCTTGGTGGTTGTTTGGACGGAGACGGGGAGAGCTCGGCTCGGGATCGATCGGAGGCGGAAGAGATGACGCGGGGGAAGCAGAAGATCGACGCGCAGCGGCGGAGCGCGGAGAAGAACCAGAAGTCCAAGGGCTCGCAGATCGAGGCCCGCGCCGAAGGGCTCAAGGTCATCTGCCCCATCTGCAAGGTCAGCACAGCACCCAGGGTCTTCTTCCTGATCGCCTTTCCCCTTTTACTTACCCCTATCTCCCAGCGGACCTGGGCTAGTAGATTCATGGTGCTGTCGATCTCGCACGTAATTCGGATTTGTTCATCCGGGCCTGAGTTTATATGATTGATCGGCGGGGTCTCGGTGCAATTCCCATGCGCGATGTCCTTTTTGGTCAGTGGGGAGAGTTGGATAGCGAGTAGCAGAGAAAATGCGATGTGATAAACTCCTGCTGCTACTAGCATGATACGCACTGTCCTTTTGGGAATTTCCGTTCTAAACTGTGTGCAAACGTAATGGATCTGTACTGTATAGCTAATCGTACATGGATTCCTGCTTTTACAAACGCCTGTTGGATGATGCAGTGTGAACTTCATGTAACTCAGAAGTTTGCAAACGGAGCTTGGCTCTGATGGTTGGGTTCCCTGTGGTGGAACCAGCCCACCCAGGTTCAAGTCCTAGACTTGGCATGGGCGTTTGCATTTACCTGGATTTATTCCAGGATTATCCGGCGCTATTCTTTCAGTGGTAGGTGACGTGCCCGTCAACAGCGAGGCGCCTGTGGTGACTTCGTCAACCTCAAGATCTGCCGGCTCAGTCCTTCAGAGGTGCTCATAGGGTAGGGTGTGCGTGCGTGCGTTCATAGGGGTGAGTGTATGTGCGTATTTGTGAGCGTCTGTGTTGTACTGTGTTCTCAAAAAAAAAAAAACTTCATGTAACTCATGCCTATCTATCTGTGTGCAGTCGCAACTGGCCAATGAGAAGCAGCTGATTGATCACTATGGATCAAAGCATCCCAAGGAGAAACCTCCAGGTCCATCCAACGCATAGTGATCCTTGCAAGTCGTGATGCGGAAGTATGAGTTTATGCCTGAGTGTTTACAAGAGTAGTCTAGCTGCTCCATACTTGGAGGACCTCAGCTTCAGCCTTGCCCTATATAATGTATACATTTCCTCTTGTTCCAGGCAACATCCTTGATAAGCATCTGCCTGCTATGAGTATCTTAGATGCTATCATACCGTCGATGTACCATCAAACTGTCTGTGGCACAATCTTTGGATAAGAGAATGGTAAACTGTCAGTTATGTCAATCTCTTGTTGTGTGGTGCTGTTTGAAGTGTGGTTAGGATTTATATGTAGTGAAACTTGCTAAAACGTTTGGGTTTAGTGCCAACTGTGGATGGCATGTAATGCCATCGTCTGCTCTTTCCGTGTAGTGTGTACCAGATGCACATCGGTTGCATGTGTTTTTTGGTTCACCTGTGTGGTACACAGCGGCAGAAAAATGGATGTAAAACAAAGTTCTGAAGGGAAGCAATGCCGTACGCCAAACCACATATATAGCAATGTATGTGACATCTCAGATCAGGTAATTATCATGGTTGCTGTGGGTTTGCGAATTACTCTTCAGGTCAACGGTGACGAAAACAATTGGACACAAATATCCTAAGTGAGTATATTCTGCTTCGTACCCCCGAAGATGTGACAACTGTCACGATCCCCAAGAGTTCATAACTAAATGGGGTACATTGGTGATGATTTTTTAAAAATTGGGTGCCCATTGTCCCGGCTGTCATCTTTAGGGTACACAAATGCAGTTTACTCTATGATAATCTGATGGTACACTGTTTGGTGTGGGGTAGCTTGATCGACATGGCTGGCTTTAAACGGTGAAAGATGATGCTTGATGTATCATGCATGGGCTTCATAAGAAAAGAAAAAAAAACCGATGCATTTTGGTGGGTCTTTGTCGACAATTTCATGATTGTGGTGTTTGTTTTTGCAATTTACTGCCGTGGCTCACATCACATGAGTTGTAATCTGTCTAATTTTCTTCAGGACTATACTGGCCTGGCACATACCTGTGGCCGTAGCTATCAACTAACAATGACACTACTACAGTACTACTTCTATATAACAGCTGAACTGCTGAACACAATTACCAGCATGCTCATGTAATTGGGAAAAAAAAGTTAAACATAACTTTTGTTACAATGAGCATGAAAATTAAGAAACAGTGTCAATTCTCAAGGCACTGAGCGTGTTTGTATTGGACAACATGTTAATTTACCTTATTTTCATTTTGATACAGATGCGCACTCTATTTTTTTTCCATTGCACGGATTTGTGGCACTATGATCGTAAATTGCAACAACAGCATATAATCATACAAGAAAAATAAGCATGAAGACAGTGAGTAATATAAATTACAAAGGCAGTTGTTCGAACTTATTAATGCATTAATCTGGTGCGATGCTTTGTTCTTACGAAGTTTGCTAGGGAGTTTGCTCGTTGCTTTTCTGCACCTTGATATACTTTGTGATGGCCTCAGCAAGACAGGCTAAAGTACCGGTACTGGCAAGGGATGCGCTGCCCGCTTGCTCATCACCAACTTCATACTCCACGGTTGATCTAATTAAAGATGTCTTGTTTGCATTCCCTATGATCTCAAATCGAACCAAATACTTGAGAAATCCAAGATCTAGGAAACCACCTTCTACTACGAGTGCCTCCTTGACAAAGTTCTCATTATCAACCTTGATGAACTTTTCTTTTTGATACTCCAATCCAGGGATTCCTAGCAACACGATTCACCAAAAATGGAGCTAATTACAGGCCAGAAGCAGGGTAAATAAGATATGAAGCCAACATAAAGACCGATCGAAGCATACAAGTTCAGATTCTAACCGGGAGAAAAGGTGAGATGCAAGACTGTTCCGACTCCACCGTCTCCCTCGACAACCTCGACCTTGGAGAGAATGTTAGGAAGCAACTGAGGAATCAACTGGCCAAGGAGGAGGCTTCCATAGACCTGCCAGACATCGGCTGCGGGGAGGCCAGTCTCCAACTCATGAAAAAGGCTACCTTTCATTGCCT
This sequence comes from Poa pratensis, assembly GCA_947311845.1. Classification (NCBI taxonomy): domain Eukaryota; kingdom Viridiplantae; phylum Streptophyta; class Magnoliopsida; order Poales; family Poaceae; genus Poa; species Poa pratensis. Next base: position 547,465 of record CAMZMU010000123.1, read on the forward strand.
TTGCGAGCTGTGTGTGGTCTGTCAAGGAGTGCACCGCACATCATGTTGCGGGTACATTTATAGAAGCTTTTTTCTCCTAAAAATGCAGGTCATTGCATTCTGAGAACATGTGGGGTAAGATGTCAACGCCAGAACATTCTGACATCTCTTCATCGCTCTGCCTTGCCTGCTGACAACTATTGCTTGCAGAGCAAATTGGACGCCACTACACCGCAACCATGGTAGTATGTGTACCTCTTTAGGTTTGACTGGAAAATGTGTCAAATTCTATAACACAAATTAGTTTATTTTGATTCTTCATAAAATATTTTTTTGTACCATATATATTTAAAGTTATAGATAATAAAAGATTTTTCCGTAGACTAGGTCAAATTTAAAGATTTTGACTAAGGACAAAATTAGATCTTCGATTAGTCTGGAGCAAGGGACTATCTTTTAAACTGTGAACCCGACTTTGATTTGTCTTCACTGTCAGCTTTGTCTCAAACACAACTTCGAAACAGATCCTATGTAGCTATGTTTCAATGATAAGTTGAGCCAAAAGTCGAGTTCAACTTGACTGTACCATGGCCTCAAACCATTAGAAGTTTCTTCCACTCCACAACCAGAATTTCTAACCGAAGTATGCACGCTCAGCTTCGACTACTCTACCGATCGCAAACTCCAGAACGACACAACTGGATATGTGGAATTGTCCACAAGAATGACAACACCCACAATCAGGAACCTTTGCTCAAGAAAAAAATTACGAGACCCTGTAACCATTAACATCGGTACACTTCCTAAATGAAGTCACAGTAGACTGACGACCATTATGCACAATAAGCCAGAATACATGATAAAATAGTTAGGACTTGCAGGATGTGTAGCCATCTATGACATATGCAGCTTACAGGAAGAGGTTAGACAAAGCATCGATACCCGCACTGCGTCTCCGTAAATGAGGAATGTGGTCTCTACAGATCCCATCTCTTCTTCACTCGAAATAGTACGGAAGGATTGCGGAAATTATCCTGGGGCACTTGCAGCATAAGCTGAACTTTCATCTTCATTGGTGCGGCCTTTGCTTTGCCCTCTTCTTGTCCAGCCTAACATCCAAAATTTATGTGTATAAGTTCAAACAGCAATCAGAAATGTTGTGTGTGTTTTATAATAAGACAACATAGTTGTAATGCATCTGCTTTGGCTGCGAAGTGCTACAACAAAGCTCCCTTACTATCTGAAAATACTATCAGACAGCTCTGTTGCCAGTTGCCACAAAGCTCTCTAGAAGACCGGTCATACTGTAGAAGCTTAAACATGCAGTGTACACAGTACTACTGACATAATGATTGTTCTCAAAATAACATGTGCATTTGCAGAACATCCAAATATATACATTGCAGCAGATAAAAGGTGGCTTAAACAAGTGGAAAGTGTCATAAAAAATTAGAAACTTTAAGTAAACAAGGATCATTCAGGTAACCAAACAGAAGTTAAACTTAGCAAGCACATGGATTTCAGGGTTCAGAATTTAAGTAAATGTTACATATCCTTGCACGATCCTTATTTCGATGTTGACTAACAAAGTACAAGAGCTCTCAATACAACATAATCTATTGACAAGCACAACAGCCGGAACCTTCAACCAATTAGGATATCTAATATGCAATCAATAAGGGATATGAAAGGCTGAGTTGCTTATTCTTACTAATTTCTGATCCACATGCTCCAATAGTACATAAAATAGGATGAAGAGCAAAGCTGAGATGCCACAATGTACATACCCAAATCGAAGCCCATCCAACTCGCACCTCTGAATCATAACCAGCTTTCAGTTTGTAATTTTTACCAATTGTATGCTTATAAACAGCATTCCAGTCATCAGTGTCGAAGTTATAATGATAGCTGAAAGGAAGGAAGGAATCAGCACAAGAAATTCACTGGGGGAATAAGCTAACTTTAATGAACATAAGATGCACGCCCCATACAGTAGTTCCTGTCTCCTTGCCCATAACTGCATTTCATAGTTTGGTTAAAATTATACTTTGGCAATATGTTGTTCAAGTCCTCCTGCTATGAGCTAGAACTATGTCAACTAATTGTGGGAAATAGACAAACTAAAGTCAGATTATCTGGCACTGGGTAGGAAAGGAACTATTACGCATAATTATGATTATTTACGCTAAAGTTAAGTCGCAATAGCCTTCATTGCTCAATAGCATACAGAACCCGTTGCATCTTCAGTATTAAGATCCATGAGATCCTGCTGTCCAGGCCATCTTGTAATATCTGAGACTTTGAAGGTAGGCTTATGAACATGTTGGTGATTGCAGAATCTTGATGGAAGTTGCATACGACATTACATAAAAAACATGGAGAAGTGAACATATAATATTACTAGAAACTTAGCAAGTTCAAGACTAGAAGCATTAATACTCTAGAAACTTTGAGACAAGAAATTGCTAGCGGATTATATTTGTTAATGGACAGGGCAACAGTGACAATATGCTGACCTTAGCTTATCAGAAGGACCAAAACGTCTTTTGAAGTCTAGGGACACTGCATTGGAAGGCAAGTAGACGCTGGGAACTAAAGTTACTTCGTTATCCTGCCACAGAGAATGAATAAAAAAAATCAGATAAAACACAAGATCCGAAAACACAATAAATAGAGCATTAGAGATAAATCACCTTATAACAATATCTTAGATTCAAGTCATTTTCGTTGTATTCGGCAGTAAGAATGCCATCTAAAAAATCAGCTTTCGCAAATCCATACACAGACAACGTTTTCCGGTCGTCTTCGCTTGTCTTCTCTTCCACTGAAACTCGACCAATTGGAAAGTGGAGTGTTGCTCGTGGCTGCACAAATATCAGGGTTAACTATACATATAACAGGGTTTTATTCCATATTCCAGAAAAAATCTCCACTGATTCTTGAATTCTTGTTGCTTAGAACATTAGTGTCTACAACATTCATAAACCTCTAATTTCAGCTTTAGGACAAATGGTTGACTCCAGCACATATGGTAATGGAAGTATGAAACATAAACAAGAATTTTCAGATAAACCTTTAAAAACATTACATGATCGCTCAGTGTTTCCGCTACAATAGCAGTTTCTTTTATCTGAAATAGCATCTCAAGGAGCTATGATCTGGATAAAGTTGGCCTCGGGGCTCATACACAGTCTACTGCATACTGGAGTGTTAAACAATAGAGTACAGTAATAAGCTATAAGTTTCCAAACCAAACGATCTTTCGAATAAACATTTGCAAATACTCTGTGCCTATTCAATGTTTTCAGTATAATAGCTAATTATCTTCTTTTTATCTCAAGTGACATCAAAAAAATTGAGGGAATAAAGGTGGCATGTAAGCGCATTGAGGATTGACAACTATTGTACATTTTGCGCTATCACAGATCAAAGATGTATTTTAGACTAGAAAATGAACCTTGTTGGAATCGCTCAACTGCATTATACGTTTATTTTTATATAAGAAATGGAGAAAAATACGTATGAACTCACCAAACCACTGTAAGGCACCAAAGATGATATCTCAAGTCTATAAGACGGATCACCCAACCTAGTAATCATTGCAACTTCTCCTTCTTGCTCCTGAGAATTCAACAGAAGGCCATTAGAAAGCGAAAGAACTCCTATGCAGGTTCCAGTAGCAGAACAAACTCAGGACCACTTTATATCTAAAGGGAATACACTTTCCACAACTCCAAACGAAACAAAAATGCACACATACTACACACATAGCATAAGTCCTTTAGAAAACAATCTACTGTAGTAACTAGCCAGCACTGAAATGTGAACGCAATTCAAAATAACAGCCTGATACCTTGACATCGTGCGAGGCTCGAAGTTGGACGGCGCCACCGGGGAGTGAGGCGTTACCACGGAGCAGCGCGTTGCGGCCCTCGACGTCATACATCGCGGAGAAGTGCTTAGTGACGAACCCCAGCACCGGCGCGACGAAGAGCTGCCGCGGGTCCTCCCCCTGCCCCTGCGGGTCGCTCTGGAACGACAGCCGCAGCTTGGCGAGTCCGCCCGCGAGCTTGCACGACACCTTGTGCGCGAACGCGGCCTCCTCGCTGTCGTACTCCGTGGTCACCCGCAGCCCCGGAAGCCTCCGTGGCGGCTTCACGGGCACCACCACTGGCTCTGGGGGCGGGGGCGGTGGAGGAGGCGGGGGAGGGGGCGGCGGGGGAGTAGGAGGGGGCGGGCAGAGGAAGGTGAGGGGGCAGCGGAGCCATGGCGGCAGATTGAAGGGGTTAGGGTTCTGGGCGGTGGACGAGGAGGATGAGGAGGAGGTGGCGGTGGCGGCCGCCATGGGCGGAGGAAGCGACGGGGTGAGCGGTGGGAAGAATCGAATGGACGAGGAGGGAAGTTGAAAAACTTGTGGGCGACGGACGTGTGCTGACTGCTGACTGCTGAGGCTTGGCGTTCGGTGTTTGTTGTTTTTGTGCAATTAGAACTTTGGTCTTCTCTTAACATTCCTTGTTATTTCTCCGTACCTATTCCTAATATGTGCTGAGACTTTCTCGTCAATGTTGAATAAGGCGGGTGTGGATGGCAGCCTCGAGGGTATTCGGATATGCAATGAAGCCCCAAGATTCAACCATCTTTTGTTTGCAGACGACTCTTTGGTACTCATAAAAGCTTCTCAAGCAAGTGTCAGGACTCTGCAAAACGTTCTACAACTGTACGAGGTGTGCTCAGGGCAAACCATCAATTTTGATAAATCATCGGTGATGTTTAGTAAGAATACCAAGCATGATAAGAGACTAGAGGTCTTAACCGAGCTGAGCATTAGTGAAGAGGCTAAAACAGAGAAGTATCTTGGACTACCGGTGTATGTAGGAAGGTCTATATCCAAAACCTTTGAGTATTTGAAGGATAGAATTTGGAGCCGTATTCAAGGATGGAAAGAGAGGATGCTTTCGAGAGCAGGAAAGGACATTTTGATCAAGGCCTGTGCCCAAGCAATACCCACTTTTGCAATGTCCTGTTTTGATTTAACAAAAACCCTATGTGATCAAATCAGTAGCATGATATGCCGATTCTGGTGGGCTCAACAAGAAAAGGAAAATAAATTGCACTGGCTCAGTTGGGAAATTCTATCTAAATCGAAAGGAGAAGGGGCCTAGGATTTCGTGACCTGCATGGTTTTAATCTGGCAATGCTAGCTAGGCAAGCATGGAGGATGTTAAGCGACCCAAATTCTCTATGTGCTCAGGTCCTTAAAGCTAAGTACTTTCCAAATTCCTCTATTCTGGATGTTAAACCGATTGGGGGCATGTCATATGCATGGAGAAGCATCCTTAAAGGAGTTGACTTATTGAAAAAAGGGGTGATTTGGCGAGTAGGGGATGGAACTGATATCCATATTTGGAATGATCTGTGGATTCAAAGAGAAGGTGCTGCACGACCGATAACTCCAAGAAGACAATGCTTGCTCACCCGAGTGTGTGAACTAATTAACCCAGAAACTTGCCAATGGGATGAACAACTGGTCCGAAATAATTTCTGGGACATAGATGCCAAGGTTATTCTGAGAACTCCAATCCGAGAAGATTTTGAGGACTTTTATGCTTGGCAGTATGATAACCTGCGTATTTTTTCGGTAAAATCAGCATATAAGCTTTTTGTGAGTATGTGGGACGACCCTCAAGCTGGTACGTCTAGTGATACTGATATCACTAAATTCTGGAAGCAAATTTGGAAAATTCCTTGTATGCCAAAGGTACAGCAATTCATGTGGAGAATTGCTCATAATAGCGTTGCCTTAAAAACAAACATCAAACGAAGAGGGATCGAATGCGATACTCTCTGCGTGTGTTGCAGAAGACTGGACGAGGATGGTGCTCACCTTTTCTTTAAGTGTAAGCAAATGGAAAAAGTGTGGCTACAGCTAGGGAGGAAAGAGATTTGTGATCGCATGCAAGAAATGCAAACTCCAAGGGCAGTGTTTGAGTTTTTATTGCAGCTATGTGAGGAGGACCAGATCCTAGTCTGTTGTACGATGTGGTGTTGCTGGACTAGACGAAACAAAGTTAATCACAAGGAGAAGGCGTGGTCTAATGACCAATTAGTAGGGCAGATAAGATACTGGATTTCTGAGACAAAACAATACTGCCTTCGACAGAAAGCTCCAACAATCCCAAAACCCATCCAGAAGTGGAGTGCACCAGAGGGAGATGTTCTAAAAATTAACTGCGACGGCTCATTCCTTCAAGATTCTGGTTCTGGAGGCTGGGGTTTCATCATACGGGATTGTTTGGGAGAGGCTAAAGCCGCTGGGGCCGGGCGTTTGGAAATGGTTGCTAGTGCTGCACATGCTGAAGTTGTCGCCTGTGAGGAAGCGGTCAGGGCTGCAGCAAACTGGGGTATGACACAAGTGGAGATAGAATCGGATGCTTCCAATCTCATCCGGGGATTACAAGGCACAGACCTCGATCTTGCTCCTGAAGGTGTCTTATATCATGAGATCTGATCGTTTCTTCGACTGAATTTTGCTCTAGTCAAGTTGTCGTTTCGGTCCCGTCAGTGTAATAAGGTAGCACATGTTCTGGCGTCGAGTGGTGTGAGTGGGCAAGTAGCCAGACGTTTATGGCTAAATTTTGTGCCAGACTTTGTAACTGTGCTTGTGGCCAGCGAATCTGCTGAATCGGGTTAATGGAATGCTTGCGTTCCCGTAAAAAAAAACATTCCTTGTTATTTTTTAGAAAAGGGGTGCGGATCCCGGACTCTGCATCAAAATGATCACACAGCCAGCCGCATTATTAAAGTTTCAAAAATATCAGCTTACAATTCATGGATCACTTAACGTGGATATAAAGATCAGCCATTTAAAAAGAGAAACTCTAAACATTTATTGTTCTAGGATGTTGCCACCCAGCCCGGCAGAAGATAGCCCGTACGACCCCGTCATCATGCGAGTACATCCTAAATCCATGAGACCACGCTGATCCACAGGAAGAAGAAAGGACCACAAATGGATCCAATAAATCGACTTGTTGATAACCTGCAAGTAATGAGTAGAAAATGTTTTGTTAAATACAATATCATTACGGCAATTCCAAATAGCTTAGAGAATGGCCACAACACCAATCCTAATCCGGGCTTTAGAAGCCTTGTCCACCCCATTCAACCATGATCCAAACATGTTTGATATACCAGTCGGTGGGTAAATATTAAAAGTAAAATGAACTAGTCTCCAAATATCTCTAGCAAACGTGCACGATATAAATAGATGTTCTATTGTCTCATTTTTGTCACAAAAAACGCATTTCTTGCATCTATCCAATTCCGCTTAGCCAGGTTATCTTTGGTTAACAATTCTTTTCTATGAAGAAACCACAGAAAAGATTTTAATCTTCAAAGGGATTTTTAATTTCCACAAATATTTCCTCAAGTGTGCCCATTGAGTAGATCCAAGTAGTAAGACTTTACCGAAAAAATACCATTTGTTGTCAAGCGCCATTTAAACATATCCGGCTGATCACTAATATTGACTCGCATTAAACAAGCAAACATATTCGTCGCTAAGTCCACCCAGCCTAATGTACACACAACAAAACAGACATATTACAGCCGCATGATCCAGCCTACCAATTGAAATCTAACCGTCAAAATAACAACTACCCCGCACCATGTGAAAGCTTAGCAAATAGAGGGGGCAGACGAAAACTCTGCCTTCCACCACCCGCGTATGCACGCTACATGAAAAAAATTAGGCACAATCAACGGGATACACATCTCTACACGATCAATTCTCAATCGCTTTGATTACATGGTCAATGCCGTTAATTCCTCTCCTCTCCCGATTTGTTCTTTTAGTCCTCGTGCCACCCCACCTGAATCCCAGCAACGCCATCTAAGGCTGCAGCGGCCGCCAATCTACCATATCCCTCCCTCTTCAGCTCTGCCTTTATCGGCCTCCTCATGCCACCGCAGGCCCCCTCGCCAAGACATATTCCTCCATCCACCTCCACGTCGCCCACGGCCAGCTGAGTTCACCGGGGTGCCCCTCCGTCGTGAGCACGCACCATCAAGGCGTCAAGCCTTGCGCGCCCGTATGCGTCGTGCAGACTGTTATGATCACACACACACTGGATACAAGGGAAGGGGGATTAGGGAGAGGAAACAGGGGTTCGAGATACAGACGGAAGCATTGGGATCTGAGATTCAGAGTTGGGTTCAGTTAATACATATTCGATAGTGTGCTCCCTGTGGAGACTTTCCTAAATAAGCGACGACGGCAACACGCCGCAGCTCACGCACACACGCTTACAGGGCTCACGGCCCACACCATGTCCTAGCCCGCTATAGAGGTCCACAAAGTGTGACATTACTCCTCCCTTCGAAGAACTGCTTGCCCCCAAGCAGTTGCAGTCGGGTAGCGGCGGCATAAGCCATCAGGATCTTCCCAGGTTTGCAGGTACGGAGGGTCGCCCGCCCAACGCACCAGCACCTTCTTGACTGTCTTCGCACCATGCGCCACATTCTTCTGCCTGGTGATCTTCATAGGAGCATGTGTTGTATCCAGATGGGCAGAAACAATGTTAAGGGAAGTATGTACCTGAGTATTGTCAAGCACCTGCTTTTTCAATTGGGAAACATGCACCACCGGATGAACTTGGCTAGATGCTGGCAAATCGAGTTTGTATGCCACAACACCAATCTTTTGTATCACTTTGTATGGGACAAAGAAACGGAAGGAGAGCTTCTGAATGCTCCGTGCTGCAACTGATTGTTGAATGTATGGTTGCAATTTAAGAAACACCATATCCCCCACTTGGAAAGTTCTCTCGGAGCGATTCTTATCTGTCTGCATCTTCATTCTTTGCTGGGCACGCACCAGGTGTTGTTGCATTAGTGCAGTCATGTTAGCACGCTCCTTGAGCCATGCTTCCAAATCTGTTGATACGCAGGAATCAGATGTGATTCCAAAGTTTCTGGGAGGGTGCCCATACAATACCTCAAACGGGGTTCGCCCTAACGCTGAGTGGTACGTTGTGTTGTACCAGTATTCCGCTAGAGGCAACCACGTAGACCATTGATGCATGTAAAATGCATACATAAACTTTGCATTATATTACTTATATTTCAATCATATTTGCATCATATAAGGGTTATATCATTGTTTTATATTGATTTTGGAAATATTTCATTGTTTCCCTATTTTTCTGGAATTAACCCTACATAGGCAGAAAACCCTATTTTCTATATTTTGATGTTTCAGGGACCCAAACGACGTCCAAATGACCTAATAATTTACGAGCATCAGTTTTTGGAAGGAACGAAGCGTGGGAGCGAAGGAAGCGAACAAACGGAGGCCCGAGGGCCAAAAGAGGGGGGCCCACGTGGCCAGATTCCTTGGCCGCGTGGGACCCACCATCTGGGCCCTCGTGGCTCCGTTGCCGTCGATCTTTTTTCCCGAGCCTCCGTCTTGACCTAAAAACGACTATAAAAATAGTCCCCGGCGCCCTTCGGAAAGGAGCGCCGCAGAAACACAGAAACCACGAAACAGAGACCTGGAGTTGCAGATTGGAGGGGGAAAACTCCGGCGGGGCGCTGCCGGCGTGGTCTCCATCTTCTCCAACGACTTCTCCACCGTCTCCATGATGAAGAGGGAGTAGTCCACCCCTGGACTATGGGTTTGTGGAAGTAACTTATGTATCTCTCCTCTCTTGAGCTTCACTAATTAGTACCGTATGAGCTGCTGAAAATGATTACGGTCATCTATGTAATACCTTTGTGGTGGATCTTTTTATGAGTTAATATATGTTTGAGATTGCAATAGTTTTGTTTCAGTTATGAAAGTAGATGCATATTATGTACCCGTTCTTGTTTACTTGTTTTGATCAAACTTGTGTATGAGAGCGTGTGAGGGGGAACGTGTGTATTAGTTGGAGTAACGGGGGGGGGGGGGGGAGGGTGGCTAGTGCGGTGAACGGATAGAAAGTTCCGCGATCCACTTGGGTGTTTTACCTTACTTTGTTGCCTCACTAGGGATAAAGAAAAATACCTTGCTACTGGAGATGTGGGTGTGACCATTGCCACTACTCCATGACTAGATCTAGCATGTTCTTATTTTAACTTCATGTCATGACACTTAATGCTATGTTTTGATGATACTTTGCCTCCAATATATGATGTTTATAATGATTGTGATATTTTCACTCCACCTACTACTGAGGATATAGTTTATGTTGATTATGATATGCCTCCTATATATGATGTTTACAATGATGAATATGATATTTTCAGTCCATCTACTATTGAGGATAAAATTCATTATGATTATCCTATGCCTCCAATTTATGATGATTACAATGATGGATATGATACTTTTACTCCCACTATTACTAATGAAACTGCTTATAATTATGTGTAGAGTAATGATACTCTTATGCATGTGGATCATGATAAGAATGCTTTATGTGATAGCTATATTGTTGAGTTTATTCATGATGCCACTGAAAATTATTTTGAGAGAGGAAAGTATGGTTATGGAAATCTTCATGTTACTAAATTTCTTCTCTTTATGATGAAGGTTTTGAGCTTTCTCTTGATTTGCTTTTATTTGCTGGGTACTTTAAGACCTACTGGTCCTTATGAGAGAGGGAGACATGGATTCATACATCACAATAATATTAAGTCTCCTCTCTTTATGTTGAAAGTTTTGATGTTGCACTTGTTTTGCCTTCCTATGCTCGTCACTTTGTGCTTTATTGATTTATTTTCTTACAAGATTCCTTTGCATAGGAAGTGGGTTAGACTTAAATGTGTTTGATATTTGCTTCTTGATGCTCTTTTGTGATGGACCGGAATTACACTTCCAGACCTCCTGTGTAATCATGTCAATCCCAAGATCAATGTTGACAACACAGCGAAATGATACCATTGCAGAACATACAAAAAGTACAGTTACATAGTTTGAATAGCAATAGCGAAATGTCTTATGACATTTGTTACAATCAGAAAGCTCAGCGGAAATATAAATGCGAAGTGACTCCATCTAGCCACAGGCAGTCGATGTAGTCCACGAGGCCTCACTCTTAAGCATCGTCGTAGTAGTCGTAGTCTTCTTCTTCTTCGTAGTGATCTGAATAATCAACAAAAGCAATGCGATGAGTACATAATAATGTACTCAGCGTGGCCCCTCATGCAAAACCTATAATAGCTACATGTGGCTTCAAAGAAAGGCTATATGGTTCTTTTGCATAAAAGCTAATTTTGTTTGCAATACCATATGTAATAGTTTTGATAAAAACGATTTTAGATGAAAACAGGTTTTGTATTCAGTGTAATGTTTCTCATCATTGTGAGTGTCCTCGACACCTCACGTTCTCCATAGAATTGCAGAATAGGGTAGAGGGAAGTAGCAAAACAGGGTTCCTGCATGTCAAGAAAGATTCATGTGTCGTCCATGACCGTGGACACGGCTATTCGAATAGTTTTACACTCTGCAGAGGTGGTACACTTTCACCACACGTCACAAACTCGCCTAATTGCAACCAGCCGTCGCTAGCATAGCAATAGAGAATTCGTGACAAGGTCTTTTAGCTAGATCCCCCAAAGATGTGACATGCCCACCGGGTATGGCGCCGGAACTGAGAGTACGTCCCCAAACCGGTCCCCCCATCTGTGCCGAAGGTTCTCCCGTAGGCAGACACCCCATCTGCGGTACGGCGACATCGACACCAAAGGCTGACTAACTTACCTGACCCAGCCAGAGCCCATTAGCATGTGGTTGTACGGTGGTCACAATCTTCAAATCCGAGACTTATTAGGCCCTTATGCGGCACGGACGACGGATTGCCCCCTTCAGCTTGTGAAGGGCAGCCAATCGCTCCTTCATCAGTTGATCCAGCAGTCGCCCGCGCCAATGTTTAGATGGTAAGTTTCACCCAGAGTAGAAGGTAGAGTAGAGGAAGCAACAACGGCTCATCAGCCAAGCTCAACGAGCTCATCATGTCCAGAAATATGTTTGTGACCCAAAGGTCAACCAATTCCTCCAAAGAAGCAAGATAAAGATATCCTACTGGATATTAAGCATGGCTAAGCATTTCTACTCTATAGGATTACTATATAATTTCTACTCAGGGTATCAAGTATATAAGGCGACAAGCGGATCAGGCTGGTGTGTCAATCGACACGCCAGTAAATTGAAAATAGCATGTATAATTTTAAAACAATAAATAATGCCCCTTTTAAAAACATAGGATAAAAACATGAGAGGGGGGCATGCCTTCGTTGACGAATCATCTTCTTCTTCAGTAAGCGAATCATATCCATGTTCTTCAATAAGTAGATTATATCGATGTTCTTCAATAAGCTGATTATATCCACGTCCAACCACGTCACTCCCTACTCGTCGTAATGATAGCAAATGGTGACCAAATGAATGCCAAAGCAATAAGTACCAAATTCAAATGAAATACAAATGAGAATGAAAGGAGTAGTCGTTGAAGAATAGGATAGAAAAACTTGATAGAATTGTGAAAGTGAGTTGTGACAACTCAGGTATGCATCAAATGGCATGGATAGGATGCTAGGATAGATTATCACGATAAAGAGCTAGGATTAGATATGTGGACAGATTATCAGACTAGAATGTTATGATAATATATATGGACCGGTCTTACTAAATCTATCTGACTCCCAACTCGACAATAGGATTTTAACACAGTTGGTCATACACGTGTAACACAATAAACTCATATAACAACTTATAGCATAACTAGATAACTAGCAACACCAAACAAGACATATCAACGAACCATATCATACTAGTTTGTAATCACCGAACAAATACTTATCATACTAGTGATATAAACAATAACTAGGATTATCTAGCATGATAACACAAGCATATAAGCAATACAAAAGCTAAGCTAAACATCATCAGAAAACAACATCCGGTGCAAGCTAAAGTTAATACTATGAACACATGCATTACACTAACAATCACAATATATAAGGTTGACATAAACAATAAATAAATACTACCATAGCTAAACTTCAACGATAATAAGCTAGGAACTAAACAAGGTGTAACAACATCTAAAACATATGAATCGTGCCATAGCAATATCAAACTAGGACATGCTTTATACATGAACAACTCAAATACCTTTCATAAGAATCATAACATTACACGTGTAAAGTACTAAGCACATTATATACAAGAATATCATTACAAAACATATAGCAACAAAGCATAATATATACTAAGCAAGGTCATAATATAAAACTATAAGTAATCACGAAGGATATACAAGACTACACATTTGAGAGATACTATAGCATATGGTACTACATAACGATCAAGCTTGACATTACCAGCATGATATAACAAAGCATACAAGCAGTACATACTACAAGATCACACACATTCCAATCAACACTATACTCACAAGAAAACACATGCTCACAAGCATATACACAATGATATATTATTATGCAACAACCTACCATAAGCACGAGATGATATACTACAACAAGTAACACACAACTAGCAAGGTAACATACATGTATGAGACACACTATATACATCTAGAACCAAACACATGTAATGTGATTATACATAATTAAACACACATAGAGGGCATAAACACAATGCTAGCACAAAGATATGCTACTAGAACTGATATAACTAAGGTTCATATAACAAATGGTACATAAGAAACAAAGATAGCGAAGCATGGATGATAACTAGACGAACAACACTCGTGCAATAACACGATGAGCTAATTGTAGCCTGAATATAAAAACTAAGTCTATGCATGAGCTACTAAACAATACAGGAATCAAAGAATGACATACAAGTATACAGTACTAACTTACTTCAGAATACTGAACGAGTAAACTATTAGGAAACAAAGTTAGCTAAACATGCATAAACCAGACAAAGCAATATCAACAAGTCATGATTGAACAAAATGCTAAACAAGTAATAAACTATTATTAAACAAACTATAATCAACCATGAATCAACTATACAACTACTAGCAACAATTCATGCATGAATAGAATATTAAACATGGATCAACATTACACAAGATATTACTGATCAAGACCAAGATACTAAACAAGTACAAAGTAACACAATCAATTATGTTTAAGAATAAAACGTAAGCCACTATTTAAATACAAAAGATCATCTAAACACGTCACAAAGTAATCCATAGAAATTACAGAGAACTCCGACACATGTGATTTAACTAGGAAAAATAGTTCACACACAACAATCAAGCATATAAGTCAAGTAACATTTGAATTTGGCAATTATTAAATATATAAAAGCCTAGTTTAAATTGTACCCCATGAATATAAAATTCAATTCCACCATATGGTTTCTAGGGTCTACTAGATAGTTTCACATGTTGTGGTCAAAGCCTATAGATCAACGGAACATGATATGCCAAGATGATCTTGGTCTTTGATGAATTGGCATCAACGGCGTTTCTCCTCTGGTGGTCGGATTGAGTATCCGTCTTCTCCTATGGATTTCTGGACATAATTTGAACAAAGTGACGCGAAAGGATTTTACTGAATTGTACTGAAAGTGAAGATGGCATAACCATGCCGATGTCATATGGCATGGATATAAGCTGGCGTGAACAATGGATCATATAGGCTGTGAAAGTTTGTCTAGGAGGTAGGTACACATAGTATGAGAGTACGGTGCAAAGGAGATGATATGATTCTGACCATACGCGACGAGTTCGTCCGATAAATTTGATGAACTGAGAAGATGTTGTCGCGAAATTCGTCCAGTGCAATAAACAAATCCAGCTTGTGGTCGCCTGAATCGATCCTCCTCCTCCATGCAGTTCTTGTGGCACACCCGTTAGTCCCGGTGTCGCCGGAGTCCGGCTTGTGGAAGCCGATCGCTGGAAACGTGAGCGGCGTCGTAGACGGTACGGTCTGACCGGAGCTTCGCGAGATTGGATCGTGGGGGCGAACCAGGGCTTGTGCTGGCAGCTCGAGATGGAAAAGACGATCAAGGAGAGCTCGACTCGGTGGGCAGGGGCGCCGAGGCGGCAGAGCGATGCTTGGCTTACTGGCGTTTCTCGCATGGGTGCATGAAGAGGAAGCTGTGCGAGAATGGACTGGACAGTCAATGTCGGCATAAAGAGGATTTGATGCGGCAGTTTTAGGTGCGACTGGCGTTTCTTGCCGGAGGCAGTTTCCTGTAGGAGCTGCCGTTTCTGGCTGGATGCCTACGTGCGTGAGGGAAGAAGAAGACGAAGCCGTGCGGCGCTTCGCTTGACTGGAGGTGCTGGCGTGCTGCGTCGCCTGCGAGGCGAGTCGAGCGATCGCTCGGCTGGTGCGGCTGGCCTGGTCGTTGGAACTGCTGGCTCGGGCCTCATGGGCTTGCTACTTGCTTCGGTCGTTGTCAGAGAGAAAAGAATAAGAACTAGGTATGTACAGGAGTAGGGAATAGAAGAGCTGTGCAAAAGAATAAGAGAGAGAGAGGGAGAGAGAGAGAAACTAGCTATTGCCGTCTTGGCATCGATAGGAAAATAAAAGAAAAGAAAAATAGAAGAAAGAACGAGGCAAAGAAACCATCTGTTTAGGAGATCGATCCGTACTAGTGCATCGATGGGAAAAGAGTAGAAGAAGGATACGGGGAAAAGATCGATGCATGCATGATTTACTAGTTACGTACACAAGCCAACCAAAAGCTTGCACGTGCATGTGCATGGATGAGATTTTGGATAGAACTAAAATAAAGAAGTAATTCGAGGAAACATGATTTTGGATATAAAGCTCCCAAAAGTAGCAAATGAATTCATGAAAACGAAATCAAATTCAGAGGAGAATATTTTAATATGCCAAAGCCAAGAAAATATGGTCCAACTTGAAGGAAAAATAAAATAAAATATTTATTCATGTGGATGCTAAATTCATTTTAAAGCTTCATGTTTATGAAAAGTCGAGTTAAGTTTTAATAAAACAAACGAAATTTTCTAGTCCATATTTTTAGATAAAAGTTTTTGAAAACTCCAAAAATCGGTCTGTTACATCTTTCATATTCACATCTTATACAATGAGAGCATCATCAAAATTATCATGCCTAGCTAAAAGGTTTTAAAGAAAAGCGCTTGTGGGAGACAACCCATTGTTTTTATTTTCTGCTATTTTTATTTTATTTGAGTCAAGGTGCTGTTTACTTCTGTAACATTGCCTTTGTATCTTTATTTTCTTGCATTGTTGTGCCAAGTAAGGCCTCTAATAGGAAGATGATGCTAGATTTGGATTTCTGCGCAGGAACAGATTTCTGCTGTTCACCGTTTTGCTTCTGTAAAATCACAGAAAAATTATTTAAATCTGAAACTTTTTGTGCGTGATCCTCAGATATGTATGCATCTTTCGTTAGTTCAAAGTTTTTCGATCTGAGCGTCGTAAGTGACTCGAAAAAATTCGTCTTTGCGGACTGTTCTGTTTTAGACAGATTATGCCTTTTTATTTTACATTCTCTCTTTTACTAGTGTTGAGTGAAATTCTTTTTTTTTTTTGGAAGAGCTTCACATAACATCAGTGGCAGTAGCTAATGTTTAAAGTAACAAATCATATTGCGTCTTTATAGAACATGTGAATTTTTTATTATGCACGAACCCTCTAATGAGATTTACATTGAGTTTGGTGTGACGGAAGTTTTCAAGGGTCAAGAGAGAAGGATGATATAATAGGATGAAGAAGAGTGAAGAGATTAAGCTTGGGGAGGCTCCCATGAATCTCCCCAGCATATTTCAAGAAGACTCAAGCGTCTAAGCTTGGGGATGCCCAAGGCATCCCCTTCTTCATCGGCAAAATTATCAGGTCATCTCTAGTGAAACTATATTTAATTCTTTCACATCATATCTGCTGTTCTTGGAGCGTCTGTGTGCTTTTATTTTCAGTATCATACTTTTATTTTCAATAAAGCTTGACTGGACCCTAGCATTCTTGATTGGGAGAGAGACACGCTCCACTTTTTCACGAGAATACTCTTATTCTTCACTTATATTTGTTGAGTATTCATATCTAGCGATGTTCAGCTTTTAGCTCTTGTTTTCATGTATCTCTTGTCAGAGCTATTAGCTTTCTTTTGTAGAAAGTACTCTCTTGCTTTACTTATATTTGTTTGGAGAGTTGATTAAATAAATTGATTGGTGTTGGATAACTTGATGCTTGTCAATTGTTTTGAGTTAACAAGTAGATCATGATTAAATTTGTGCATCACATGAGTTAAGCCTATTAGTGAAGAACTACCGTAAAGCTTGTTGAAAATTTGGTTTGCATCGGTGGTATCTCTAAGGTCTAGATATTTTCTAATAACAGGGTTTGGTTAACAAGGAAGACGTATGAAGTCGTATAATGTTTGCAATATGTTTGTCATATAAAACTTGGTGTACGGGTTGATATTCTTGTTTGCTTACATAACCTTGCTAGCCTAAACTCTGTACTGAGAGGGAATGCTTCTCGTGCATCCAAATCCTTGAGCCAAAATCCATGCCATTTGTGTCCACCATAACTACCTATATGTGGTATTTCCTTGCCACTCCAAGTAAATTTTTCATGTGCTACCTTTAAATTATTCAAAATGTTATTATTCCCTTTTTGTGTCAATGTTTACTAGCTCATGAGGAATTAGTGTGGTTATTCTTTATTCTATTTGTCAAATGGACTTTTACACCTGGACTAGCGGCATATACATCCGCTTATCCTCTAATTTTGCAAAAAGAGCTGGCAACGGGGTGCCCAGTCCCAATTAATTACAACTTTAACCATTAATTCTCTTCACACTTTTGCCCTGATTCATCAGTAAGCAATGACAAACAGTGAAATACCTGCATGTGTGTAAACCAAAGAGAAAGAGGGATGATCTGCCTTGCTGGTAGAAATAACGTCCTTCATGGGAGCCGCTCTTAAAAGTCCGTTTGACAGGTAGAATACTGTTCTCACCCACTACCATTCGTTGACAATTAACAAACACCTCTCAAAAATAGATACTCCTCCATGGTATGTGATTGATGGAAGGCACCCGAGGATTCGGTTAGCCATGGCTTGTGTTAGCAAGGTTGGGAGGAGTATCAAATATTTTATGCAATCTCTATATGCTTTCAAAAACCTAAAAGCTCTAGCACATGACTTAATCCCTGCTTCCCTCTGCGAAGGGCCTTTCTTTTACTTTTATGTTGAGTCAGTTTTCCTATTCTTTCTGTCTTCCACAAGCAAACACTAGTCAACTTTGTTACAACATGCGTTATATGCAACGTATTGGACTTGTTATACTACTTTGTGTTGACGATATCCATGAGATAAATATGTTGAAAGTTGAAGCAAATGCTGAAACTTAATTCTTCCTTTGTGTTGATTAAATACCTTTTATTAGAGACTATTGCTTTATGAGTTAACACTTATGCAAAACTGTTTGATGCTTGTCTCGAAAGTACTATTCATGAAAACGTTTAGCTTGTGTGATTCATTGTTTACTCATTATCTATTTGGTAGCAAATTATAGACCATTGACTTGGATCACTTCATTCATTTACATGTGCCTTGCAATATTATATGATCAAGATTATGATGGTAGCATGTCACCTCAAAAATTATTTTGTTTTTATCGTTTACCTACTCGAGGACGAGCAGGAACTAAGCTTGGGGATGCTGATACGTCTCAAACGTATCTATAATTTTTGATGTTCCATGCTTGTTTTATACCAATTGCTACATGTTTTGCATCTACTTTATATCACTTTTATACATTTTTTGGGACTAACCTATTAACAAGATGCCGAAGTGCCAGTTCCTGTTTTCTGCTGTTTTTGTATTCCAGAAAAGCTAGTCTGGAAATATTCTCGGAATTGGACGAAAATTTACGGAGGCCCCTATTTTATCAGAAGACACCTGGAGTCCGAAGGAGAGGCGAAGTGGAGCCACGAGGGCCCCACACGTGGGCTCGGCGCGGCCAAGGGCCCACCAGCGCCGAGGGGTGGTGTCGCCTCCTCGTGCACCGCCTCGCGACGCCCTTTGGCCTATATATTGCTCCTACCCCAAAAACCCTAAAAGGATCGACGATTTCCCCAGAAAAGTTCCAGAGCTCCGCCGCCACCAAAAACCCTAATTCGGGGGACAGAAGTCTCTGTTTCGGCACCTTGCCGGGACGGGGAATTGCCCCCGGAGCCATCTCCATCGACGCCACCGCCTCCATCATCGTCGTTGCTGCCTCCCATGATGAGGAGGGAGTAGTTCTCATCGGGGCTGAGGGCTCTACCGGTAGCTATGTGGTTTATCTCTCTCTCCCATGGTGTGATCTTTATGTGATCATGAGCTTTGTAATCTAGTTGAATCCATAGATGTTACTCTTCATTATCTTATATGCTACTCAAGTGGTTTTATTAATGTAATCTCCGGAGTCACCTTTGTCCCACGGTGCGAAGTTGACAGTATGCGCCCCGTGTGTGGCTCTTAGGCTAAAGATAACAGGAATACTTATCATGAGTTATTATTTGCGTTGGATGTCTCTATGAAATTGCGGTGTTTGTCTAGTACTATTTAGGGCGCTCAAGTTGACAGTGTGGGGTTCCCTAGATGTGGAATGCGACTTTAAGGTGTGCTGTTATAGCCCTACGCAGTGGATTGGTGTTCGTTATCCAACGAGAGAATAACTCAGAGTAGCATAGTGAAGAGGAAATATCTATGTATTCAATTATATTATTATTGTTGAGAGTGTCCACTAGTGAAAGTATGATCCCTAGGCCTTGTTTCCAAGCATTGAAACACCGTTTACTCTCATTTTGTCTCATGTTTGTTGCTGCCATTTTTATTTCAGATTGCAATTACCACTTATAATCATCCATATTACTTGCATTTCACTATCTCTTCGCCGAACTAGTGCACCTATACATCTGACAAGTGTATTAGGTGTGTTGGGGACACAAGAGACTTCTTGTATCTTAATTGCAGGGTTGCTTGAGAGGGATATCTTTGACCTCTACCTCCCTGAGTTCGATAAACCTTGGGTGATTCACTTAAGTGAAACTTGCTGCTGTTCTACAAACCTCTACACTTGGAGGCCCAACACTGTCTACAAGAATAGAAGCGTGCGTAGACAACTTGTCATGAAACCTTTTTGTTGCAATCTCATGTCAATTCTAGTGTTCCATTGTCTACCACTTTATTAAAGAGAGAGTGCATTTGTGAAACCATGAACCCCGGTCCATTTTTAATCATAAGAAACACCTTTCCAACAACTTTTATCCACTTTACATTTTCTGCCATTTAAAAATCCGAAAATACAAAAACACTTTTACATCTTGCATTCACAATACAAAATCCAAAAATATCATCCATCATTGTTTCCACCATCCTTGCATATTTATTTATCATCATTGCATATTTATTTACTGTTTTGCATTCATTTTATTTTGATATCATTCTCACACCTTGTGCTTGCAACCACTTGGTGAGGTTGAGGGCCAAAACAATTTACTTTGTTTTGTAGGTTTTCAAGAGAAGGATAAGAAGATAAATCTTTCACTACTGATTCCCCGAGAGTTCGATATTAAACCCTCAAGTCACCCCTCGTGGAGAAAACCGTCTTTCCTATACTATACACTCTGCACTTGGAGTCTCAACCTAACCCATATTCTTTTGACGCAGGTAACTACGTCAAGGGCCATCAAGACAGTTTTCTGGCGCCGTTGCCGGGGAATCATTGCTGTAAAGGTTTATCCAAGGGTATCTCACAACAAAGTCAACTTCATCACCAACTTGTGCAAACACCTAGGTTGCACCTACGTGAGCATCATCTTATCCATCTTTACCTTCAAAGCATTTTATTTTGTTTTGTTATTGTCTTGCATATCATATTTCGGTTTGCATTTTATTTTCAGTTTTGCATTTTGTGTTGCATTTGTTATTTCGGTTTGCATTGTTTAGTGTCATTTTATTTTCAGTTTTGCATAATTTAAAAAAAACACATAAAAACTTGCAAAAATGGGAGAAAGAACTAAGTTGTGTGATTACACAAACACTCCAAATGATCAATTTATTGCTAGGCCCATTGCCACACCTGAGATAAAAGCTGATAGTTATGAAGTAAGTCCTAGTTTGTTGAACTTGATAACTAGGGAACAATTTGGCGGTAGTGCTATGGAGGATGCCTCTATGCATCTTCATGATTTTGTTGAAATATGTGACATGCAAAAGTTTAAAAATGTGGAAAGTGATATTCTAAAACTGAAGTTATTTCCTTTCTCACTTAGAGGAAAAGCTAAAGAGTGGTTGCATTCATTACCTACTGGTAGCATTAATTCTTGGGATGATCTAAAAGAAGCTTTCATTAAGAAATATTATCCTCCTGTTAAAATTTTGCAAAATAGAAACAATATTCTTTCTTTTAGGCAAAATGAAAATGAACATGTTGCCATGGCTTGGGATAGGATAAAACTTATGCTTAGAACTTGTCCATCACATGGGGTAACGAATGGACCATATTACACTCTTTTTACAATGGTCTAAATTACATGTCTAGAAATATTCTTGATTCCGCTGCTGGAGGGGCTTTTATGGGAAAAACTATAGTAGAAGCTAAGAACATATTGGAAAGTATTTTGCAAAACTATAGTCAATGGCATACTGATAGAGCACCTAATCCATCTAAGAAAGTAAACTCCATAGAAGAAACAAATGATTTGTCATCTAAAATGGACACTATTCTTGCTTTCATTAATAAACAAAATATTGAAAATGTGCCTTTGCAAGAACTAGTTGGTAATAATCCTGAAAATGTTGATGTTAACTTCATTAGGAACTATGGTAATAATGGGTATGGTAATAACAATTATAATTCCTATAATAAACCCCCGTATGTGCCAAACAAATATGCCACTAGTAGTAATGTTTCTAGTGATTTGGAAAACACCATTAGATCATTTATATCTACTCAAAAGGAGCTTAATAAGGAATTTATATCTAAGTTTGAAAAACAAGACTCTTTGTTTGAAAGGGTAGATCAGCTCACTAAGGAAGTTTCCTCATTAAAGAACACCATTATAGCTCAAAAACATGAGGAAACAATTAAATATTGTCAAGAGGTTATAAATAAATCTTGGGAACATATTCATGAGCAAGAGAGAATTGCTAAGGAAACTATTATGGTAATGAAAGAGAGAAAAGTTGAGGAAGTTAAAATGCTTAGTGAAGTCAAGGAACCATTGCTTGACTTAGAGAATTGTAGCTTGCATGAATTAATATCTATCTTACAAAAATTTGCAAGTGATCCTTCCATCAATGTTAACCAAGCAGGTTTTGGTTCTTATATTGCTAATCATGTTTTAAAAGAAAAGATTGCTAGGTACAACCAAGAAGCTATGATACCACCTAAGCTTGGGGATATATGGATTCCCAAAGTACTAGTAACCATTGGAAAAGAGACACACCATGCTATATTAGATCTAGGATCTAGTGTCTCTGTTTTATCTAAAGAATTATATGAAGTACTTGAATTAAAGAATCTTGAAAAATGCTCTATTGAACTTGCACTTGCTGATGATTCCATTAAACATGCTTTAGGAAAAGTAAGTGATGTTATGGTAGAGTTGCATATGACATTTGTACCTGTTGATTTTCTAATCATGGATATGGGGAATAAAACCTCTAGTCCAATTATTCTTGGAAGACCTTTTCTTCGTACCACAGGTGCTATCATTGATTCAAAAGAAGGGAATGTGAAGTTTCAGTTTCCACACAAGAAGTGCATGGAACACTTCCCAAGGAAGAGGGACACATCAAAGTTCAAGCTCCCTCATGAGCTTCGTCCACAATAAATATCAAGTAAGAAGCCTAGCTACATGGCTATAAAGAAAGCGCTTTACGGGAGGCAACCCGGTTGTTTTTATTTTTGATTTTCTTTGTGTCCTCTTGCTGTAACAAGAGACTTAGTTTTTAGTTTTGTTTCTGGAATTTTTAATAAAGTGCCAAGTTTTACCTATTTTGGTTTGAAAAAGTTGCTATTTGCATTCGGAGATTTTATTCCAGCACGAATCTGTGCACGGTATGATTTTTAATTCCTATTCTGTAACTCCGAATGAGCTGATATTTGAACTGTAGTTGCAACTTTTCATCCTCTGTAAGCATGAATTTTCAGAATTTTTCGACATATTTAAGTAGGGTAGAAAAATACGTTTTGCTGCTGCTGTTTTTCTGGACAGATTCTGTCCCATTTTGTTTGATGCATTCTTTGAACTTTTAACTTGAATCTTTTTGATCCAATTGAGTTTATAAGTAGGCATACAACATTATACACTTTCTGGACATTCATATGAATTTTTGTTTAAGGATTTTATGCAGCAAGTAATTCATTTGTCTATCACTACTAATGTCACCCCACAGAAAAGAAATGGGAGAAACGGTGTTTTGAAGTTTTTTCACAGGGATTAGAGGAGATGCACCAAGAGCTATCCAAGGATGGTGAAGACCATAAGCTTGGGGATGTGAAGACAACCCCACTGGACCAACACACTCTCGGTTTGCACACGTCTAACTTCTGTTTTTCGATCAATGCACTTTATCGCATAAACTTGGAGCGTCTTTTATTTGCTTTTTATTTCGGTTTGATTTTTGTTTGTCTTGAGACCACCACTATCATTTATATATGAGAGAGCTACTGGAAATTTGGGTTGAATTAAGTTGGATGCTATTAAAAAGATTGGGAAAGGGATGTTTGAGTTGATTCAAAAAGATACATATAGTTGCATGATTCATATGCTTTTAATGAATATTAATTTGCAAGTGTTTTATCAAGAGCTATCTTTTATTCATGTTTTGATGCTGAATGTTACTTTACTTTGTTTAACATGGATTGGTTAGTTCTATGGACACTTATGCATGCATTTAGACGGTCAACTTTCTCCCTCTTGCTAGCCCAAAAATTCCAACAAGTAAAAACTTGTTTTCCAACACCTTCAACCAAAGTTTTTCCAGTGAGTCCACCATATCTACCTATTAGCTTTATGCTATTCCGAGTATGTTTATCATGTTATTTTGTATTATCTATACTTCTGAATTAAAATGCTTATGTTATTGATTGTTATGGGAAAAGTTGGTTAAAGAGCTCTCACGAACTTGATGCACACCTTACTTTTATTGCACTTAATAAACATGACCCATTGTGATTAAAATTATGAAGTTGTGAGCTTGACAAGAGTCTTGGTTGGGAGTTAGCTCATATGTGCTGTCACATGGCAAGCTTTCAACGTGCTCTTTATATTTTGTTGATATCATGTACTTTTGTTTATGGATGCTTATCATGGTGCCAAATAAATGTGGAAACTTAGTGTTTAATGAGTTTGTATAAATGGCTAGAGAGACGCCTGGGCCGCTAATCTAAGCCATGCATCATTCATGGTGGAAATTTACTTACATGCTATGGTGAACCTTCAGTGATGCACCCCACAATAAAAAGCTATACCAATAGTAAATAAAAAGGGTGTGGAGATTGTTCATTTTGTTTGTTTGTCTTGTCATTTTGACATGGGCTTGTTCCATGTCCTGGGACAAGAGGTACCCCAGTTGACGCTCTTGATGACGCTATTATATTACTTACAATGACCTTAACTTGAACTTGCTTTTGTGTCCCAAGTTGAGTAACACCGTGGTGTAGGTACTCGTATTCACGGGGCATGAGACATTCAACCCATACTTTGTCAAGCATACTACTCATATTTGCTTTCACTTTAAACTTTAACCATTCAAGATGCTATGATAGGGGTAATGAGAGCTTGACACCAATGAATACCACATTGCAAACATTAACTTAAGTAGAAGCATTTGGAAGTTAGATGAAACTTATTCATGTTTTACCTCTACTCATTTATATCTTTCCAAAGTGTCCACCTTTTATATTCAGATTTACAAGAATACTCTATGACCATTATAGGATGTTTTTACTTTTCATTATGCATACATTTGGTCCATAGTACTTTCTTCTATGTTACACTTTGTGAATTATCATTGAACATCCTTACATTGAATATTTGATATCACTTCATAATCTATCTTGTATATTGCTACTCCTTTGAAGAATGAATCATTTGACTCTATGTAGCAATAGTAATCATCTTTGATATCCTTTGATAGTATTAAATTGCAAAGTCCATGTTAGTTTTATCACCTTCATACTCGAGGACGAGTATAGGTTAAGCTTGGGGATGTTGATGCATGTAAAATGCATACATGAACTTTGCATTATATTACTTATATTTCAATCATATTTGCATCATATAAGGGTTATATCATTGTTTTATATTGATTTTGGGAATATTTCATTGTTTCCCTATTTTTCTGGAATTAACCCTGCACAGGCAGAAAACCCTATTTTCTATATTTTGATGTTTCAGGGACCCAAACGACGTCCAAATGACCTAATAATTTACGAGCATCAGTTTTTGGAAGGAACAAAGCGTGGGAGCGAAGGAAGCGAACAAACGGAGGCCCGAGGGCCAGAAGAGGGGGCCCACGCGGCCAGATTCCTTGGCCGCGTGGGACCCACCATCTGGGCCTCGTGGCTCCGTTGCCGTCGATCTTTTTTCCCGAGCCTCCGTCTTGACCTAAAAACGACTATAAAAATAGTCCCCGACGCCCTTCGGAAAGGAGCGCCGCAGAAACACAGAAACCGAAACAGAGACCTGGAGTTGCAGATTGGAGGGGGAAAACTCCGGCGGGGCGCTGCCGGCGTGGTCTCCATCTTCTCCAACGACTTCTCCACCGTCTCCATGATGAAGAGGGAGTAGTCCACCCCTGGACTATGGGTTTGTGGAAGTAACTTATGTATCTCTCTCTCTTGAGCTTCACTAATTAGTACCGTATGAGCTGCTGAACATGATTACGGTCATCTATGTAATACCTTTGTGGTGGATCTTTTTATGAGTTAATATATGTTTGAGATTGCAATAGTTTTGTTTCAGTTATGAAAGTAGATGCATATTATGTACCCCGTTCTTGTTTACTTGTTCTGATCAAGCATGTGTATGAGAGCGTGTGAGGGGGAACGTGTGCATTAGTTGGAGTAACGGGGGGTGGCTAGTGCGGTGAACGTGAGAGAAAGTTCCGCGATCCACTTGGGTGTTTTACCTTACTTTGTTGCCTCACTAGGGATAAAGAAAAATACCTTGCTACCGGAGATGTGGGTGTGACCATTGCCACTACTCCATGACTAGATCTAGCATGTTCTTATTTTAACTTCATGTCATGAACTTAATGCTATGCTCTGATTTATCTTAATTACGGAGGTGTTATGATTTAGTTCGCATCTTGGTGGAGTATAAGAGAGATTAATAAACAAAAGATCTCTATGTTAGGACGTGATGCCCATATAATTAGTAACTTGTCATGAAACCTTTTTGTTGCAATCTCATATGTCAATTCTAGTGTTCCATTGTCTACCACTTTATTAAAGAGAGAGTGCATTTGTGAAACCATGAACCCCGGTCCATTTTTAATCATAAGAAACACCTTTCCAACAACTTTTATCCACTTTACATTTTCTGCCATTTAAAAATCCGAAAATACAAAAACACTTTTACATCTTGCATTCACAATACAAAACCCAAAAATATCATCCATCATTGTTTCCACCATCCTTGCATATTTATTTATCATTGCATATTTATTTACTGTTTTGCATTCATTTTATTTTGATATCATTCTCACACCTTGTGCTTGACAACCACTTGGTGAGGTTGAGGGCCAAAACAATTTACTTTGTTTTGTAGGTTTTCAAGAGAAGGATAAGAAGATAAATCTTTCACTACTGATTCCCCGAGAGTTCGATATTAAACCCTCGAGTCACCCCTCGTGGGGAAAACCGTCTTTCCTATACTATACACTCTGCACTTGGAGTCTCAACCTAATCCATATTCTTACGACGCATGTAACTACGTCAAGGGCCATCCCATTTCTTGGGGCAGGAGTGGACAAAGCAGCGCAAATATGCTTCCAGGCATTGGTTTAGCCGTTCTGACTGTCCATCAGTTTGAGGATGGTACGCCGAGCTCATGTGTTGTGCCGTGTCTGATAATTTGAATAATTCTTGCCAAAGACGACTAGTAAAGATGCGATCGCGGTCTGAGACAATTGTCTGGGGGAGTCCATGGAGTTTGTAGACAGAGTTCATAAACTCGTGAGCCACTGTGTAGGCTGTGAATGGGTGTCGTAAAGGCAGAAATGAGCATACTTAGTGAATTTGTCTGTCACCACCAGGATGACATTGTAATTTCCTGACAATGGCAAGCCTTCTATGAAATCCATACAGATGACTGTCCAAGCTTTGTCTGGTACGGCAAAGGCTGCAGTAGTCCAGGAAGCTTCACATGTTCCGGCTTCGCTTGTTGACACACTTGACAACTAGCAACAAATGTTTGGACAACATTTTTCATCTTGGGCCATGCGAAGTACTGCTTGACACGATGGTTTGTTGCTTGCACGCCTAAATGGCCCCCGATCCCACTAGTATGCAGAGCTTGCAGTATATGGTTCTGGGCTAAAGCATTGTTGCCCACCCAAATCTTATCATGATAGCGCAGAACACCATCTCTGAGAGTAAATCCTCGAATTTCACCATCAGCAATACTCAGTTCCTGAATGAGCGCTCTAGCTTGAGAATCTTCATAACCTGCCTGCTGTCCAACCAAGCTGGTTGAGCTGTTGCGGCATATATGCTTGCACAAGTGTCTGGCATGCGAGACAAAGCATCAGCAACTACATTGGATGTACCTTTCTTGTACTAAATGCGGAATTGGAGCCCCATTAGCTTCACAAATGCCTTATGTTGCAGTGATGTGTGCAGACGTTGTTCTGAAAGGTGTAACAAGCTTTTATGGTCAGTACGGATAACAAACTTACGGTGCTGTAAGTAGGGACGCCACTTTTCAATTGCGAAGAGAATTGCCATACACTCCTTTTCATAGACAGACAGGGTTTGATTCCGTGGCCCCAAAGACCTACTGAGAAAGGCCACTGGATGCTCATTTTGTATTAAGACAGCTCCCACACCATATTGAGAAGCATCAGTCTCCAATATGAAGGGTAAATTGAAGTCTGGAATTGCTAAAACTAGAGCAGACGCCATTGCAGATTTCAGAGCTGTGAAAGCTTCCTGCTGGGCTGGTCTCAAACAAACAGAACTCCCTTTTAAAGCAACTGTGTCAGGGGCTGAATCAATACGCTATAACCTTTGATGAATTTTTGGTAATATCCTGTGAATCCCAGAACACCTTTGAGTTCCTTTAGGGTGTGTTTGGTTCTGGAATGGAGTGGAATATAATGAAACCGTTCCGCACCCAGGACTGATTCTAGTGTTTGGTTTTACACGGTCGAACGAGGTGGAACGGACGCTAAGCATCACCGCTTACAGCCCCGATCGAAAAAAGCCCATCTCACCTCTATCTCACCCACGTACGCACGCGCACCCGAGACATCTATCGCACGCACGCGAGCGCCGGCGGCCGAGCAAGCGGGCAGAACAGCGGCGGCCGAGAAAGCCGGCGAAACGGTGGCAGGCCAAGGAGGTTCAGGCCGTGGCGGACCAAGGAGAGGCGGCGGTGACCGCATCTGGCAGGTGAGCGGCAGCGGGCACAGAGCGGCGGGGCCGGGCAAGCAGGCCTCAGCGGCGGCGCCGGACAAGCAGGCAAGCTAGCTAGCTCCGATCTGTGTCTCTGTGATCCTTGCCGCTCGCTCCGATCTATATCAATTTTTTTGGAGCCCACTCTCGTATGTGTTCCTCTCTACTCTTACTTTTACCGGAAAAATCAAAGGTTGGGCAGCAAATCAATGAATATCTTAGCAAGATGGTGATGTATGGTGCTGTCGAATTTTTTTCCAATGTGTTTTGATGATGAAATCCATGACAGATGAGCAAGAGAGTGGATAAAAGGAATGAAAATATACTTGTTTACTGTGGATTTATATTTGTAAACTGTAATTGCTGAGAATTTAAATAAATTGGTGCTGAAATTTTGATTAGTGTGATGCTACAAATACACATTTCGTGGTAATCTCACCATTAGGTGAGCCGAACCCAATTCTAGTCCTTCCAATTCTCTCAACCAAACACAAAACATAACCATTCCATTACACTTTTTTGGTCCTAACCAAACACGAGAATGAAACGGTTCCATTCCGGTTCCATTACATTCCACTTCATACGAAAACCAAACACACCCTAAATTCTTGGGTACTGACCAGTTTTTGACTACAGCAATTTTTTCTGGGTCAGTCGACACTCCATGTGCTCCAATAACATGGCCTAGATATTCCAATTCTTGTGTGGCAAACGAGCATTTGCTTTTCTTCACGAGCAGTTTATGCTGATCCAGCAACTGAAGAACTTCTCGAAGATGAGCAATATGGCTTTCAAGTGTCGGACTGTAAACAAGGATATCATCGACAAATACCAGTACACTTTTTCTGAGCAAGGGAGCAAACACCTGGTTCATAATGCTTTGAAAGATAGCTGGAGCGTTTGTCAAACCAAACGGCATCACTAAGAATTCGTAAAGGCCTTGATGTGTCTGGAACGATGTCTTGTATTGTTCCTCTTCGGCCAGTCTTATCTGATGGTAACCAGAACGCAAGTCCAGTTTAGTGAACAATTTGGAACCCGTCAGTTCATCCAATAATTCGTCCACTACTGGCAACGGATGCTTGTTCTTGATTGTTAATGTGTTGAGCTGTCGGTATTCGACACAAAACCGCCACTGCCCATCTTTCTTTTTGACTAGCAAAACTGGTGATGCAAAAGGACTCGAACTCCTCCGAATGATCCCGTTACACAACATATCATACACCTACCTTTCTATCTCATCTTTCTGCTGAGGATTGTAGCGATAGGGTCTCACTTTAAACGGCTGAGCACCTACCATTAATGGAATTCGTGGTCCTATTCTCTGGCTAGAGGTAAGGATGATAGTTCCTGAAACAGGTGGGGAAACTCATCAAGAAGTTGTTGTATGCTCGGATCAAGCGGTTGTTCTTTTTGTGTGTCAGTGGCCGTTGCCATAGAATTCACTGTGTCTTCTGTGGTCTGCTGCGGCACCACCAATTGTTCAATTTGATCATGTTTCAGAAGTCCCTTGAGTTTTTGGATAGTCACTTTCTTACATTTATTCACACTGCCCTGAACTCCCCTGAGGGTTACCCTCTTCTTGTTATGTGTGAATCACATAATCTTTTTGCGCCAGTGCACCCACATGGGGCTATGAATGTCCAACTAATCAGCTCCCAAGATCATATCATAATAGCCTAGGTTCAGAACATGAACTGAATGTGCGAATGTGTGTCCCTGCACAGTCCATTCAAAATCTGGTACAAAATCAGTGCAATGCACAGAATGACCATCAGCCACGGTGAACTGACGAGATGGCATTGGTTTAGCAGTACACTGCAATCTGGAAGCAAGATCAGCACTGATGAATGATGCCACACTGCCTGGATCTATAAGAATGATCACCTCATGCTTGCCCACATTGCCCATCAAGCGCATTGTGTGTTTCTTGAGTGCTCCAGCTGTGGCATCAGTAGAGGCAATGAGTGTAAAATCACCACAGTCAGAATCATCATCCGACAGACACTCTTGTGTATCGGTGAGTGGCAGCAGGTCCATAAGTTCTTCAATTACATGCAAAGGAATAGTTTCTGGGCATTTGTGCGTCGTGTTCCATCGTTCACAATAAGTAAATCATAACCCCTTGGCTCGCCTATATGCTTTGAGTGTTTCCAAGCGATCCTCCCACTTGGCTGGTTCAGCTTTCTTGCCTTCATCAGACTTGGTGACAGTCTTGTCTCTGGAGTAGTGCTTATCATTGTGAGAGAATGAAGTGCGACTGAATTTAGAGAAATCCTTGTCTGCACGACTTGGGGATTGCCTTCTTAGATGCATCCAGGAAGAAATCTTCCTACATGAGTGCCAAGAGAATAGCAGTATCCAAATCTTGGGGGCAATGAAGATGTATTGCAGTACGAATGTCGTCACGCAACCCATTCAGAAATTCATCTACGAAGAATTGCTCATCTAAAGCTGAATTATACAGAAGTAATTGGTTGCGTAGCAGCTCAAATTTGTCACAATACTCTGTCACTGAGCCCGTTTGGCGCAGAGCACGCATATGTCTACGGTACTGCATATACTTGTTTTTACCAAATTTTTCATGGACTAATCGACACATTTGTCCCCAATCCTCTAGTTTACGCTTAGCTTGCACATTCCTAAGCCATAACGCAGCAGTACACAGAAGTTTAAGGAGGCATAGCGAGTTCGCAAACTATCCTGAATGTAATACAATTCAAAGTATGTTTCACAGTCTTGCTGCCATACTTTTGGATTTTCGCCCTCAAACTTGGGGAAATCCATTTTGGGAGTGGATCCACGCCCACGAGTACCGAAATCACCATCACGCTCAACAGGCATCTCATGAAACACAATTGTAGAGGGAGATTTTGCGATTGGCGAGTGATTGGTACCTGTGACTGGGGTAGATCGTTGGTTCCCAAGGATACCAGGCGCATCTCCCCGGTAAAGCTTTGGATCGCGGAGGTCCGTAGACCCGGAGCTCAAAGCCGACGCAGATGGGCGCGCCGCTACAACTCCAGAAGGCAAGGGCAGCGAGGATCCGAGGGAATTCAGATCCGCGCCCAAGCCAGCCGCCCCGTTGCCTTCGGGGATGTCGATGTGCTTCAGCGCCGTGCGCGGACTCGACTCGATGGTCGTGACCCACTGCGCCAGCTCCTCAGCCCGCTGTTGCCGGCCGTGATCGCCGTCGTGGTGTCGGCGAGGGAACCGTGCAACTCGTCGATCTTTGTCTGCATCCCGTTGAGCGAATCCAGGACTTTGCTTCATATACGCCTCCATGGATGCTTGCTGCGATGTGAGATCTCCCATGGTTTTCTATAGTTCGGCCTCCACCTGATTGATGGTGCGTCGTGGCGCCAGTGCGCTAGCCGATGCAATTCAACCAACACCGTACGCGGGTGTCTCCGATGGAGAACTTTGCGCTGCGATTTCAGAGAAATTGAGCACCCAACGAACAGAATCCAGCGGATTAGGTGGCAATTGTGGATCGGAACGAGGAATCTGATACCATATTGTTATGATCACACACATACAAGGGAAGGGGGATTAGGGAGAGGAAACAGGGGTTCGAGATACAGACGGAAGCATTAGGATCTGAGATTCAGAGTTGGGTTCAGTTAATACATATTCGATAGCATGCTCCCTGTGGACACTTTCCTAAATAAGCGACGACGGCAACACGCTGCAGCTCCCGCACACATGCTTACAGGGCTCATGGCCCACACCATGTCCTAGCCCGCTACAGAGGCCCACGAAGTGTGACACAGGCCGACCGCCTCCTCGCGTACGTGCGCGACAACGCCATGGACGTCGTCGACCACTTCCGCGGTCGCGTCATCACCGGCGACCTCGCCTCCCGCGCCGGCCTGCAGATTGATAAGGCGGAGTACGTGCTTCAGGCTTTCGCGGCGGATACCGGGGCTTGCACACTTTGTGGCTAGCTGTTGGGTCCACGACGATCTGAGTGTGAAATTTAAGGATGTGAAAACGGAACCAATTGTCCAAGCATGTACAAAATGGAGAATAAGCGGGACAATTGGGTCCCATTTTCGCATCCCTAGTGAAATTGTTGCAACCAGTGGAAGGAGAGCTATTGTACGTCTTCAGCAAGGACATGTCAAATCTCACTGTCAAATCATCCATATTGCAGGTTGACCAACTGGTCGATGAGGTGTTCAGACATCCAGAAGTCTGCATATGTTTTAATGTTCTAAAGGGCATCACTTAAATTGGCTATATTTCTCTCAAGGTGGTCGTTATGCATGAAGGGCTACACTTCTGGCAAAGAAGAACCAAATGCATGTATGGCTACACCTGATATGCTAACATTTTATTCTCCGATGATCGGTGCAGCTGAACTTGTTAAGAACCCTAGGATGATCGTGTACCGACTTAACTTCTTGGCTTCTCAACTGTCTCTCCCTTTTTGTAAGGAAGATGTTCGGTTTAATGTTTGTGGTTGATGCAAGAATACAGTCTGAGAGAGAAGCTGAAGCCAGCAATATGTTCCAAGGAAGTACGGATTCAGAAACGACAATTCATAAAATGGAAGAATGGAGATCACTTCAAAAAATTATTTGTACTTTGTCCAACATTTCAGTCCAATATTGTCTAAACATATATGAACTTTCCATTCAATAGACACTTTGTGGTTATGCAATTGTAAAATGTATAGTGTAATATATTTATTTATATATTGTATTTGTCGAGACGTGCATTTTTACTGTGGATGTATAGTGCGAATAACTCCATGCTCTACTTTGGATGTTAGTGTAGATTCATCGGACGTGATGTTTTGGCTCACTGGTGCAGATGAACCCGTTGTGTAAAATGCATTTTTAACGCATTTTAAAATGTTAAAAAAAATTGAGTGTTCATATAAAAAATGTCTATCCGTACAAAAAGGTTTCGCATCGAAAAGACGTTTTGTGTGACCGGTATAAAAAAGAGAAAACAATGTTACGTGCAGAGGCATTTTTGTACACCGGGGATTTGTCTTTTTTACACCGGCCGCACCAAATGTCTTTTCATCCCGATTTTTTTTGTACAAACATAGAATGTTCATATGTACACCCGAAATTTGTGTTTGAATTTTTTTGGGTAGTGGGTGTAGATGCACCTATGAGCCGAAATGGATTTCCCAGATTAATCGGACTAATTTCTCTGCATACTTTCTTCATTTCTTTTATCATGTGGTTTCACATATATATCTCTGTGAATTCATCTCCAAGCTATATTTAAGGAGAGGCTACAGATGGTTATTTATTTGTTCAGCTATATATATAAATTGTGAAATCATCTCCAACCAATTTTGTACTTCATTTTCCCTAAAGTCTGTTTATTGGAAACAATGTCAGTTTCAGTTTCAGAAACATGTTCATGCAATCAAGCTCTATCTAACCAAATTGAATTGGTTGCTTTCAGTCAGAGGATAAGAGGCAATTTTTTCCAACCAGCAAGTGAGTTTGGACCTAATACCTATGCTTGGCTGCGTTGACATATGAAGCTTAGGATGACATTATATGTCATATGGTCCAACACTTCAGGCATTCAGTTTGCTTACTTCATAACATGCATAATGCACATACATAATCTCTACAACATACAACTGAGCTAGAATTCCTGCTTTGTGGTGCGTTGCGGCCCCACATGTCGGTTCCAATCCGTATTGAGGAAGAAAGATAGCTGTTTCGCTGACAGTCTGGCAAAGACATAGTGTACGTGTCGAATGGGGGCTGGCACACCTTCGAAAGTCGGTATCTTTCTTTCGGTCGGTTTGATCTTCTGCCATATCGGTATCGGAGGCCCGCATGACCGCATCCTCTCTCTCCCTCGAGCGCCTCCCTCGCGAGAAATCGCCTCTCGGCTGCCTCGTTTTCTCTCCACCGCCGGCCTCTCCTCCTCTCATCCCCTTCCACTTATCTCCGGCACCTGATCTCCCCGTACGTGCTGCATGACCTGCTGGTCGTCGGTGAGCTCGGCACGCTGCCATGGAGCTCACGGGCGCCACGGCCAGCCCCGTTGAAGCTTCAAGCCTCCCTCGACCCGATCTTCTAGACGACCCCTGGATCTTCAGGCTAAGTACCTCCCCGAGCTTCTGATGGTCGCCTCCCTACCCGATCTGTTGTTCCCGGCATCCGCCCCGACTCCAGGTCGCACAGGCCGAAGGTATGGTCTCCTCTGCCTTCTCTCTTTTAGTATTATGTTTGATATCAGCCAGCTGGAATCGGTCATAAGATTGCTCAACAAGGGGCAGAAATTGAATGTTCCCTTATTATGCCCCTCGTTTCTCTTTTATTTTTGTTAATAAGGGGTTGGGATCAGGATCTGCCTATTGCGATTCAACCATGTGTTTGGGTTGTTGTACCACATCCCAATTTTCGGGCATCTGCTCAAGCATGTACAAGCAAATTTCATCCGATTTTGTTTTTCTCAATAAATGGTGGGTAGTGTGGGATCAAAAGGATTTGGAATCTGGCTGTGCAGGGCAAAATATGATGCAAACAAATAACTCGCAAGGAAAGGGTGGCCAGAGCAGGAGCAGCCCATTGACAAGTTTGTCTGAGTCATCAAGTGGCACCGGCGAGTTCACCATCTCCGCTTGAGGTCGTGTTGTGTGATTGATTTGGATGTGTGGGTCTGTTTTGTTATAAGCTCTTGCTACTACCTGGTGATTATGCTATATGAAGGCATGCATCAGCCATTTTTGATTGTGTATTTCTCTTCATAGATGAAAGCTGCGCTTCTTTGACCAAGAATAATTCTGGGGTTAATGCTTATAGTTTGTTGTCAGATACTTCTGATGGCTCATTTTTAGTATTATAGATTGGTATGAGCTTGCCCACTTAAGTACGTACCTGCATACAATCTTGGATTGTATTTTGGAACCCAATACTGACCAATCAAATACTTATAATTCTATTGTTCATTATGTTTCTGAAACGAGATGTTTAACCATTAGTAATGTAGAATATGCACAGACATTCTCAGAAGTTGCCATTTGTTTCTTAACATTCATGATATGTTCTTCGTTGCATCTTTCCGGTTGTGGCATGAAAGCGTGCACTTATTTTTCAATTTCTGCATAGAATGCTTATAACTGCTCTTGTTGGTTGCATTCCCAATTTCATCCGGCAAACAAGTTCATAGTACAACTTGGTTAATCAGGTAATTGCTGAGTTGCGCATGAGGTCATGTCGCTGGAGCTTGTTTTACCTTTTTGAGATTCCAACCAATGATAACCTTGAGGTGTTTAGCTTGGCTCACTTTTCCTTTTCTGCCATGCATACATACGCCTCCGTATGTACTACTTATATGTGAACAAATGTCTGAAGTATGGTCATGTGTCTCTGTTCTGGAAGGTGGCATTGGGTTTGTGGAAGACTGTGCGGGTAATACTGCAGAACTTATTTCCTCAAGGATTTCATGGTGTTTTGGTGAGTTGAAAATTGTTTTTTTCTTTTAACACATGGCTTTCTGAACCTGTTAACTTGCACCTTTTTGTGTAATATATATGTCAGACTTGAGCATGGTTTTTGAGTCACTGATTAGCCGCCAACTAATCTCCAAGTCTTTTTCTCAAAATCAGGGCGACTCGCGACTAATCAGGCGACTTGGGGCGACTATACAGCGACTTAATTTGGTCGAGTCGCAGGGTTGGCGACTCACTTTTGAGTCGCGACTCAAAAACCTTGGGCTTGAGACATATATCAATTCAGTCTGTGCTATCAGTTTTCTTATATAAGTGGTATGAATTATGCGTCAGCTCTATTTTGACACCTAGAGGACCTTCAGATTTAACATATCATGTGTGTGGATTTGGGTTAAAACCTGAATGATGATTTGCTTTAGAATAATTTTCTGTTGAATTTTTTTTATTAGACGTGTTGGGAAATATAAGTTACAAATATAGTGGCCGAAACAAAATTCGGCATTTTCAGTTTCATTACAAATGTGTTCCATCTACAAGAATGCACTGGCTCTAGAGTTATAGTTTTCATGGTAAACTGGAAATCTGGTCAAAAATAGTGGTGAAAATACATTTCATGATTTCTTCTATCAAGCTTTTGCGCTGATCATTCATTGCAGGTTCATGTGCATTGGCCTGTATGCCATAGAGATGGTGGATGTTATTACAAAGTAATATGCCAATCCACCACCTGAAAGGCACCAGTTAGACCTCAGATGGCCGCACCCGCCACTGGTTATCCTCTATTCGACGGCGAAGACGAGCTGGCAGGTACCATGAATCTTTCTCCTCACCTATCAACCGTTAAATATGGTGGATGATAAGGTGTGGCACCTCTGCTGAGAATAATAACTGAGAAACAAATTATTCATAGGTTTTGTATTGTATATGAACTTCATGCCGTTGTTTTCATTCGTATCTTTGCTACTTAGGTGTGTTCAGTGTTTGTCGTGGCCAGTTTATCTCACTTGTACCTCGCTCAAAGACGTTGAACATTATTTAGTACAAATAGCATGATGTAAACACCATGCACTGTACGACATTCCAGCCTTCCAGGAGACGTGGATACACCATTTTCTTGCAAGATATTATTTAAAACATCATAGTTGTTGCCTAGGAATGCAAGACATAATTCTCCTCTATGTGAGTGCACAAAAGTAGCTAAATCTGTACTGAGCATAGTGAGGAGCATGTTGCACGATGTTGCATTTCACCATTATATGTTGTATGCACAACAAATCTCAGTTCAGAATAAATGCCTCTGGATTAGTAGCACTGTGCGGATTAAGAGGCTGGCACGGTATATGTGTGGTGCTTAGTGTTACGAAAGTATGTAGTTGGAAAATCTCCTTATTGGTATAGTGGAAATATATGTAGTCCATACATAGTAGACTGTAAGAGAATAACTTTTGGTATTGTGTTCTCTCCTACTGTGATCTTGTGTGGATAGTTAAATTTTGTGGTTTCAAGCTAGAGTGTAGTAAATTAATTTACACTTTTGCAATTTCTATACATAGATACTTCAGGCCTTTTAGTTCTGACTTTGTCCATATCAGTGCATGTTTTGGTGATATTTTGATTTAGGCATAGCTGTACCAATTTGGGTTTGGCCCTGGCACTTCACCTCTCTTTTGGTGTTGTTCCGGTTTAGGCACGTTGGTGGTCTTGTTTCGGTTTAGGCAAATACTTACCAATTTGCTTCTTGCAAGGGTAATCTGGTTGTTTGTTATTTCTATATTTACTCTCTAAACAATGCAAGCTGAGCAGGTGGCTGCTCATCTCATCCAATGCAGGCCACTTGCGAGGAAAAATATACAACAGCTGATGAAATGCAGTCCTGACAATCAAGAGTTGCTATATTCTATGCTTCCTCATTATTTTTCGTTAGTGTTATTCCTCAGTAGTTGTTAACCAAGAAATGCTCATGGGATCAAATAAGAGATTATATATGTATGTAGATATTTGTTAAATGCCCTGATTAGGTGGTACAGAAATCATGTTATCTCATAGCATTTTACTATTTCATTGATACAAAGCATATATTTGATAGTAGTAAGTTGAGAAAAATCAAATCGTGCATGTACGGAACACTATGTTCTAAATCTAAATATACTGGTTCCATAGATTTGGTTTTTTCTTATTATCTTGCATAATTTTGTAGTTCTGTTTCGCAGGTTCAAATAAGGGTTCATCTGATGATATTGAACATCAGTATTTGGCGCTATGGTTATCAAAGATCAGCTCAGTGCATATGAGTTACCATTCATCTTTGTCTTTTGTAACAGTAGAGACATCCAAATTTTCTTGATTCTGTTAATTGGATATTGAGAGTGATGTTCTGTATCCTGATTTGCTTTTCCATAATCAGCCAAAAATCTCATTTGTAACATATTCTAGCTAGAAGTACTTCCACACGGTTGAAAATCCAACCATGGTTTTCAGCCCTGTATAATTGTTGTACAATTGTATTATGTACTCACTGCAAAATCTTTGCATGAGATTGTGAGATTTTCGCCTGTTTCCTGAAACTTTGTGCTCTTGAAAAAATTAAGTTTGAGCCATGATTGGGACGCAATCGTAGGCGATTAGGGTATGAAATTTAAGTCTCACGCTCGAGGTCATGGTTCTGATGGATTCAAGAGTCTATGTATGTCGTGGACAGTATTTCAGTTATTTTGTTACCTAATTTTTTTAGATGAGACGGATTATGGTTTGTGACCATAAAACTATTTGCTTTCTTACATAACAAAGTAGTTGGTGTGACATGGACTGTATTTTAATGTTACTGGCCTACTAACTTTTGTAGTATAATAAATAATATAAGACATAAAAAGAAAGAAATAAATCTTCATAAACAACGATAGAAAAACAAAACGGGCACGACAAAGCGCGCCTTTTCCTTCTAGTATGATCCATATGGCTACTTATTCCCGTCCTCCTCTTATCCTCTATTGTTACATTACCGAGCTCAGATTGATTATACGAGCATTGGTTATACATTTTCTACTAGGAGTTTTCGGTTAACCTGTGTAATTATATGCTCCAGCTCAGATAACTGTCCAA
The DNA here is from genome assembly GCA_947311845.1 of Poa pratensis. Taxonomy (NCBI): domain Eukaryota; kingdom Viridiplantae; phylum Streptophyta; class Magnoliopsida; order Poales; family Poaceae; genus Poa; species Poa pratensis. Next base: position 586,617 of record CAMZMU010000123.1, read on the forward strand.
TCATGATTTTCTGAAGAGTTGTATCTAATATAAAGATCAAGCGAAAGTATCAGGGTGGGGTAACTTTCTGCAATAACTGACCTGGATATGTGTTTGTTTTGTGCTAATTACTGTGTGATTTTTTATCTGATTTTCTGTGATTTTAGGCACCACTGAAGAAGCGTTCATGGTATGCTGCATCTTACTCTACTTTATAACAACCCAGTTATTGTTTCCTAGGGTGCATGAGTAATATGGAGCTGTCATCAGTGGGGGTGACAAAGTGGTTGTGACAGAGAGTGAGCAGCTCATCTGATGTATCAGTGTAATGCTACTTTATGCGCCACTTTAAACGACTTTCGTGAATACGTTTCTTTCATAAGAATTTCAAGGTATTAGGCCAGGTACAACGCTTGCCTCTTCTGTGGGGCGCTTAATTAGTTCGTTACGCAATGCACCAAACGTTCGACGCTAGGAGTCGCATTTCTCACGTATTAATCAAGCGCCAGGCGCCTAGGTATGCGTCGACGCCAAAAGAAAGCAGGCAATCCGGCAAAAATGCCACGATTTATTTCCTAGCGCCGAGTGTACGTGCCCTTAGCATTCATCGGTTATCTTGTTGGATGATGGTCGATGGCTAATTTTTGAAAATTCGAGGATAATTCTTCATACTACATATAGAAAGAATTTTATCTATTCTTTGAGACTTGCGTGCACGTGCAATCTTACTAGTGGTTGTTAAGGGAACTAAGATCAACAATTACGGATCCACACTTTGGAACTTCTCACCTACTTTTTTTCACTAGGTTCAGATGTACCAACCGACTAGTCCAGTTGTCCGAGATAGATTGAAATCATGGAGATGAGAAATTTAGAGTTGAAATACTAAGAGACGACTTTGAGAAATAGGCAATATTTTGAGAAAAAATATAATTCTATCATGAGAAAATTCCATATGCTCGATTCAAAAGTTGCCCACATGCTCATACTCCACTCCAATTTTCCGTCTTCCAAATGTGCCACTAAGAATTTGCGCCTACACAAGCTATAAGTTTACCACACCGTCGATTGACAAGCCATTGATCGTGTAAAAGACATAATACGATCTTGTCATATTTGAAATCATTGACTAATGAGAAGGCAATTTTCTCAAATCCCACCTACTAGATCCCGCAACTCCGTCTCGTTTCCCCTAGCCAATGAAGTTTCTCCAGATGGCGCGACGATGGCACCTTGCACAACCACCCCTTCCTCGGCCTGCTTTCATACATCCCTTTTATTTTCTATTTCTATGCTAATTTAATTCTAAATTTTGTGCTATTTCATGCTCAAATTTCTTGTTGGCTATCTGGAATATACTTTATTGCGAATATGCTGGTTAGGTCACAGGGGCAAAATCATCACCAAAGGCTAAGAGTGGAGTCATCTTCTCAACCACGCTTGGCAGCCAACGAAAGGGTCGTGGACTTGTGGTGAATTCAAATCCGATGCAAGATTTGGCATATTAACTAGTACTAGCAAACGTGCCCGTGCGTTGCTACGGGGTGAAAAGTATTTTTTTATTGCAGAACATTGACATATACAAAATTTACCCCCCCCCCCCCCCCCCCCCACCACCCCACCCGTAGAATAATATGACATCTTGCTATACATTGATGGCAGATGTGCTAACTTTCTCTTCCGTTTCCATGTATTCCATGTATGCAGGATGCTCCATCGCATTTGAATCTTTGCATGCTGTGTTGCACCTAAACTCTATTCTATCTTCTTCTTTCTCTACTGCATATTTGCATATTTCTGCCTTTCTCACACGAAGTTTTTTGTCTTCTATTCTGGCTCTAAAAATCTACATGCATTTTTATTTTTTCTTGTTTTTATTCGTTGGTCATGTGTGCATACCAATCTCTATATATTTTCCTTCTTTGATCTTTGACATCTATGACTAAATATTTTACTCCCAAATTGCTTGGCTGCCTGAGAGTTTCATATACTGTATGAATATGTCATTGACAGAAAAAGAAGAAACTTATTAGATTTTGTACCGCATTCAGTCCGCCGAGATGCGCACATACAAGCTATCTAGCAACCATGCTGGTTGTTGGATCAGGTGGACATGCACGTATTGGCGCTTGGCTATCAGCCTATCACTACTTTCCTAGCTTGACGTACAGATCGAACTGGGACTGCACGTCCGTGTTATTTCCAACAACGCACTACAGGAGCTCCCCGTTGGTGCCGGCCTGCTGCATGACTCAGAAGCAGGTGGTGACCATGGACCTGCGCCGTGGAGGTTGGCGAGCGCGTAGGTGGTGCGGCCGCGCACGCAGGCGAGCAGCACCTCCACCGCTGCACGACCCTAGCTGGTGAGGAGAAAGTAATTAACCTACTAATCGCACCTGGCAATCCATCTAAGACCCATGCCATGCACGCTGCGCCCTCTCGCGCGCCACACGCCGCCACTGATCTCGAAGGCGCCATCGATAGAAGTCGGTGGAGAAAACCTGCAACTTATCGCCGAGGCCCTTGGCTAATATCTCGCGACGATGCACATAATCGGTTCGTCAGCTATGCGGTGTCATGGTGTTCTCCAGGTATAAGTACCTCCGGACGGCCACCTTCGGCTGCTGCCCGAGAAACTTAAGGTTCCTCTCGAACTTGGTCTCCACTGGTCCGTGTCGATTAAATTGTCTCTCAATTACCCGGCGCTCCAAAGCGTCTCACGTGCACGACGCCGGGCGGTGACTTTCTCGGCTTCGACACCTTCCTCGTGAACAACTCGACGATGGTCTTCCGGAACACGCCGTCGTCCTGATTGATCAGGTTCTCTTCCCGGAGTTGCTCGATGTGGTACTTGGCGGGCTCTCCCCTCGCGGCCATACTTCCTACCATTGCTGAAGGCCTTGTCCTTTCTGCGCCAATCTGTCGACTACCACGATAGGTTTTTTTGTTGGGATCGAGTCGAGACACGAATTGACTGATGAATATTCGATTTGATCACGAGAGGAGACGGTTGCGCTTGTTCGTTCGTTCCCGAGAGGAGGCAGCTGCCCTTGTTCGTTCGTTCCCTGGCTATATGGGTGGGAGGAAGGATCCGTTTGAATCTAACGTGGTGGAAGAATCCGTTGACGATACGAAAGCATGCGGGAGGTAGGAATTCCACACGGATCTGGTCTTTTCGACGTACCAAACGACGGAGGAAAAACGTACCAAAAATTAGGAGGAAGAAACCTTCCTAATATTATATAGTAGAGATTAAGAAACTGGAAGTTTTGAATAGTGTATGAGCTCTGGCGAATTTCAGAATGTCCTCTTTTTTCGTTTCTGTTTATAAAATTTCCTTTTTCGAGCTGCTTGAGCGAGCGAACCAATCACGAGGCAATTTGTGGGTCCCACTCGTCGGGGACAGCATTTTCCTGAAGCTGCGCAAAGTACGTCCTCTTTCCCCACCCGGGCCCACGCAGCAGCCCCCCATCTCCGCCTCTCTGTTCCTTCTCCTTGTTTCCATCTTTCGTCAGGGCACACGCCGGGTGGAAGAAGAACGAGAGAGAGGGCGGGCAGGAGGAGGAAGGAAGCAACCCCCACCCACCACCCGCTCCTTCTTCCTCCTCTCCCGCTGCTTCCCTCCCAGGGGCCGAGCTGCTGCTGCTGCTGCTACGATGGCGGACAGCAACCCGGACGGCATCAAGCGATACACCCCTCCCGTGCACAGGTCAACCCCCTCTCCTTCGCATTCGCCTCTCTTTCCACGAGCCTCGCGGCTTCTTGCCATTTGTCGATTCGGGGCGCGCTCTCCGGGAATCGCATTCTAAGCTTAAGATTGGAGCTTGGCCCGGTTGAATCTCTTGCGAGACGAGGCTGGTTCCGGTGCGGTGGCTGAGAGCCGCCTGCCGGATTCGGGCCATTTGTTGGGACTATTTTGCTCCGTCACCTTCCTGTGATGATTTGTCTGGGATTAGCTGGTGTGCCGTTCCATTGTCCTTAGATTCTGAGGGCAGCACCTTTTTATAGCTGCTTGATGTGGGTGTGATCTGAGATTCTGAGGTAGCACCTGAAAACATGTGTCTACGATTGTAGTCACCAAATTTGCATACATAGATTTACTCTTTTCTTGCTATCCTTTTTTGCAGATGGATACTGGAATTCTGTTAGCTCATAGAGCATACAATGAATGAGGTTTTGGCACATGCTACATATAATGAAATAGCTTTTGGCACATGCTACACATATCTTTATCACTAGTAGCAAAGCTACCATTTTTAGCCTCGTAGAGATCTCTTGGCCTGCTAATCTAGCTTACCAGTGAGCACATATATGGGGGAAAAGGGGCACGCTTGGCAACTAACCTTTTGCTTAAAAGGCATATCTTCTTAAGCATTGGTCAAGCTCCATGGCTTCATTTCGGGGTGTTCGCACATGTGTTATGTCAGTCTAATTTGTGCATATAGCCAGTGAAGGACGACTCTAGTGTGAACAATCAACTTAAAGTAACCTGGCTCAGTGTCACTTACCCGTGCAGCCCCCAGCTTGGATAAAGCTCATGGGTACTTGAAAACAGTCTATGTAATAGGCATGAAGGTCTCATGTGCATCGTTTTTCTCCATATATTTCTATCCTTTGTCGCTTAGATGTTGTAAATTTGTAATTGTTCTTTAGTCACTTGTGTTACACAATTACAATTAGAATAGTTCAGCGTGAACAGAAAGTAGACTTGCTGGAGCAATCTCGTGCATTGAGTTGACAAATTGTTGATGGTTGCATGCATCAACCAATACAGAGGCCGGGGGTATACCAAAAAAGGTTGGCACATTGTTGATTTGGTCAGTTGTTCTTAGTTATGTTTTTAGTGGTTCTGAGCTAATACTGAGATATCTGCAGTTCCAGTAGCTGTGTACTGAAAACGTCAATTACTACTGAATATGTTGTTCTGTTGTCTGTATTTTTATAGCATTTTATGTTGCTACATATGTGCATGTAATGTGCGTGCTGATGGCTGTTTTTACCCTCAATATGCTTCAGGAATCGTGCAAACAATCGGCGGAAGGCTGGAGGTATATCTCATTTAGATGCAATTACTTATATTTCATGGACACTTGCTATATTTTCCTTTTGTTGTGTTTTGGGTTCGTATGATGCGCAAAGGTCTCACCAACTAGTCAATAGCTCAGTATGACATGATCCAGCTATATTATCCACTCATTCTGCCTCAGACTTGTGTAGGAGCGTTTTTATGTCTAGATTGACTAATTACTGTGGTTTGTTGATGCAAACGGACAGAACAGTATGCTCACTACACTTACCTCATTGGTAACAATAAGATCTTTAATTCACCAACATCCCTGTATGAACCCCTGTGAACCATTGCATAGATTTAATACATGCCAGTACAACAGTGTACAGCAGTTACACATCTAATGTAAGTCCCTGCAAATTTTAATCATAATCTACTACTCCCTGTAAATATAATTAGCCATTTTATAAATAAAAACAGTGTTTGCTTTTTTTTTTGTATACATGGTCATCTGTTATTGCTTTTCAGAAACTCCTATCGTAGAGATGTCTGGACTTTCATTTTATTCATGTCTATTTTTTAATGGGTTTTCTTTTCCCCATATATGCTGACTACGTCGATCTGTATGTTTAAGTCTAGCTAACATTTGGAACACATACATTTGTTATTTCATCCAACAGATAGGGTCGAGAAAGCCAACTATTCATACAACAACGATGGAGAGAAGAGCCATGTTCCTTCACTAAAGAACCTTCCTCCAATTATACATCATGATGCTTTTGTCAGCAATGCTCAGAATGATCACAGTCATGCAAGATTAGTACCCTTGGAGGGATGTTCTGCTAGTGAGGCTGCACAGCTTCACAATGAACGTATGTTTCTCAGCATGCCTGCATACCCATACTGCCCTTTTAACTGCTTGTGGAATTTCTGTAATAGAAGTTCTTATCTTCTGAATGCTGGGAATTGTTGCACTTGCATGTTACTGTGGTGGCACATTATATCTAGAGTAATATGTTAATCATTATCCACTTACTCAAATTACGATAGCATGGAACACCTTTTGCACTTCATTTCCAGTTTGTATGCTTGTGAGTCTTACTTTTGGGAATGTTCAATAATCCAGCTTGGATATGATACTTATTGCTGATAATGTACTCTTATTGTCTTGTTAAATCATATTGTCAACTGTTCATTTTGTGACCATACTGTCGAGTACTGACAGATCACCAGAACATAGGCAAGTTTAATTACTTACGGTCTAGTCTTCTCATATAGAGCTGGCAACTGGTTAATTAATTCTGGCTACACTTATTCCCTTTCATTCATCATGTGATAACAAGCCTTCACACTGTATCTCTGTAGGTTGGGCTGCTGCAATGAACTCCTACAATGACCCAAATGATTCCTCTGGTGAGCACTCATATTGCAATTAGTTTTACATTGTTCTCTTGGAGCTGTTAAAGCAAACATAGAGTCCTTAATATACCGCCATACACAATTTGAAGTTAGAACTATCTTACTATGTTTGGCAGTGTAATTGTTTTTCTTGTGTGCTGATTCTTGCTATACCAACTTGTTAGTTTACATTCTTGTGATATTACTACGTATAAAAAGTCAAATCTAGCTCCGTATAGTTTCAGGGAAGACTATATTGGACTATCTATGTCAAGCTATTCAATCCTTTTAACTTTAAAATGCGGTACAAATCGCCCCTTGATGTTCGTTCTAAAAAGATTTTTTTCCATGTTGATTGCTTATGTTGTAGCCTGGTCAGTATCATGTTAGTATATTAAAATGGAACTCAGTAAAGAGTATATAAGAGAATATACATAAGAATGTAAATGAAAGATGGAGATAAATTAGGAAGATAGAAGAAATAAAACGAAAAGGACGCAACAGTTTTTTATTTCAACTAAATTGTTGACTGATTTTATGAGGTTCCTTGTTGACATGGCTCAATTGGCTCAAGGATTAAGTGTCGCTCGACAAGTCTAGATAAGTCGTGCGACTTGTCTACTTGTCGGTACTTGTGTTCCAACCAAAAACCTCGACTAGTCGCGACAAGTTGCGACAAGTCTAGATAAGTCGTGCGACTTGTCTACTTGTCGGTACCCAAGCGACAAGTTGCGACTCATCGACTCGTAATCCTTGAATTGGCTTACTCAGTGAATCGAACCCTGTTTGATTTCACATAAGCAATCACCGCCAGGCGAAAAAAATTACTAGTTGAAAGTTGAGAAGGTTAAAAATACGGTTTTACAGTAGAGGTTCCAGTTTGAACTTTCCTGAATGCTGAAAATAACGGGTCATATTGGACTGTACCATATTATATCTAGTCTGCATAGTGCACACTATAATGTTACGATATCCTAGCAACAATTCTGAAGAATTCTAAACTCAAATGTTTAATTTCCTAAGATTCTTGCATCTAGTGCTTCAAGCAACACATATATTTACTATAGTAACGATAGGAGTGTATTTTAGATATCCCTTGGTGTATGCTCTTTGCTGATGATGTGGTACTAGTAGATGAGAGTAGGGCGGGCGTCAATAGCAAACTGGAGCTTTGGAGGCAGACATTGGAATCAAAGGTTTTTAGACTTAGTAGGACAAAGACCGAGTATTTGTGGTGCGATTTTAGTACTGATAGATGCGAGGAAGGAGAGGTTAGTCTAGGAGGGCAATTAGTGCCCAAGAGGGGGACCTTCCGATACTTGGGATCAATGCTGCAAAGTAATGGTGGCATCGATGAGGATGTTAGCCACATGATCAAGGCAGGGTGGATGAAGTGGCGGCAAGCATCTGGTATCCTATGCGACAAGAAGGTCCCACAAAAGCTAAAAGGTAAGTTTTATAGGACGGCAATTAGACCTGCCATGCTTTATGGAGCAGAATGTTGGCCCACTAAAAATCGACACATTCAACAAATGAGTGTCGCAGAGATGCGTATGCTTAGATGGATGTGTGGACACACAAGGAAGGATCGAATTAGGAACGAGGTGATACGTGAGAGGGTAGGAGTGGCGCCGATTGAAGAAAAGCTGGTCCAACACAGGCTGAGGTGGTTTGGACATGTCCAACGGAGGCCACCGGAAGCACCGGTTAAGAGCGGGATTCCAAGGAACATAGATAATACAAAGAGGGGTAGAGGGCGACCAAAATTGACATGGGAGGAGGCAGTTAAAAGGGACTTGAAGGACTGGAATGTACCTAGAGATTTGGCTTTTGATAGGGCTGCATGAAAATCAGAAATCCATGTGCCCGAACCTTGTTTTACTCTTTTGTCTTTTGTCTTTTTTCTGTTACGTTTTCACAAGTTTCTATGTGGGTTTCATATCTAGCCTATCCCAACTTGCTTGGGACAAAAGGCTAGTTTGTTGCGGAAATCCATATTGGGTTGTTGTTGTTGTTTTGGGGATGGAGTTCTAAGCACAAACATTGGTATATGATCCAGGTTTTAGAAGTAAGGATCAAGGATGCTCTAGTTGTCTTTTAATGTATGATTTTTGTTAGCCTTCAATAACTGACAGGGAATATGCACATGCATCTGAAGTCTTGCTGTGTTGGTAATAGTAGTGGCACAATCACGGGAACAGACAAAAATGGTCTTAAGATCACGTGAACCTATATCACTGGCACAATGTACTTGTGATGGTGTGCACTTCAAACATTTATAAGAGATTTCTTATAAAGACCATATTCAGTTATAGTAGCCCAACCTCATATCATGGTGCCATTGTGAAGCAGCAAAGCAAAGTGCCCTCCTGCTAATGCTGCTAACTATGTTATCTCAATGACTGGGCAGATAAACCAGTAATGTACGCTGGTTCAGGTGGATCATCATGGGGTCACGCTCAGATGAAACTTCCTCACCAGGTACGAACCGAACTGACAAATCATTGATGTGATTTTGGCTTTCCTCTTATGTGTTGTTTTTCTGTCTGCTGATTGCTCTGCTGTGAAAATTGGAAGTGCAGATGAACTTCCTTGAAGATCTGCGTCGCGCCGTAGATGCTCAAACGGGCCTGGCATCAGCGCTGGACAGCAACACCTGGTATTAATCAAAAGTCAAGCTGTACTGGTGGAGTGCCACAGATTTGTCAGAAGCAAGCTATTTGCCAGTTCGTTGTGTGTTCACTTCTGTTTTCAAGCTCTATGTATGACGTGTACAAATTGTAGACTAACCTGCGGCTGCCTGGTCTCTCGAAAATGGAGCAGCAGTCGATCCCTTCGTTCTGTAACCTTACGGGGATGAGAAGTCAGCTTGCCGTGCCATGTACCTGTATCACTGGGGCTCTATTACTCATGCCTTAGGAATGTCCTGGCGGAAGCTATAGTTTTGTTCGAAGAAGTGATTGTTTGGATATATCCATTTTCTTAGCCCTGTGTTTTGTGCAGCTGTGTCGTATTTGTAGAATGCCTTAATTTTGGCAGCAGTTGGCCCAAACATCGTCCTGAAAAGTTTCTCCATGCTCTAGTTGACATCGTCTGTATTCTATTATGTAAGAATATCAACACCGGTGGCCCCCAAATTTGGTTGGCGCCGATTTGGGTGGTGCCGGACACCGGCCATTCGCAAGTTGTCTCCCCCACCGCCGCCGGCACCCCCAAATCAAAATGCAGCCAAAAATTTAAATTGACAAAATATAGCAAAATGGGCATTTTTCATTCAAATTTGACTATTTTATACAAATTTGAACAGAATTTGCAGACTACGCCTAACCCTAGCCGGCCTCTACTCGTCGCAGGACATGTAGATGACGTCGCCGGAGATGTAGACGACGACCCTGCCTCCTCCCCCCTCCCCTTCACAATGGTCGGCGACTGTTGTTCAGCCGCGACTGCTGCTCCAGTGACGCGTGCATCACCAGGTAGTAACCCGGGCGGTCTTTCGGGTCGAGTGGGTGGCACGGCGGCGGCACGGGGTTGTTGGTCGTACTACTTCTTAGGCAGGCGGTAGGCGACCGACACGTACATGTCGTACCGTTCGAACAGCCAGGGCTCGTCGATGAGGAGGCTATGGCGGTAGACGCCATCGTCTTTCGAGCCGCTGACCTCGTCGTTGTGCGCCATTTTGAAGGGAGGGGAGGAGAAGGCGGCCGGAGCTGGTGCGGGGGGAGATCTAGTGGCCGTTATGCAAGCGGGGCACCAACGCTATGAAGGGAGGCAGGGCAGGCGAAGCGTCCGAGACGCCACCGACATCAATGCCGAGGACGTGTTGACACGCCTCGCGGTGGTGCATGTCAGAGGCAAAGCCATCTAGGAAACCAATGAGGTCATTATTTAGCTTGACCGACTGTTCTACCTCCCCTGTGTCTATGATAGGTGAGTCCCGCCAATCGGAGGGTCAGTCGGGCCACTGTCCGGCACCCCCGAGCAGGTCCCAAGTTTGGAGGCCCTTTCGGGGGTGCCAGACAAAATTTGAGTCAGGTCGCGGTGAGGCACATTTTGCTATTCGCCCCCCTAATGAACCTTTGGCTGGTTCTTTGGGTCGTGCCGATGGAGATGCTCTATTCTACAATATGTTCGACAGACTGCAACAGAAATAGTAGTGGCTTGAACATGGAAGCCGGGTACTAATTATTGGCGTGATATAAATCTGTTTTGCAAAGGAACCAAAACAAGTAGCTAAGGATACAACTCTCACAGCTCTACAGTAGAGCCTTTACTAATGACGAACATGAAAGAGTGCTTTTTTTTTTGCTGCTTAAAGCAATGAATATCAACCTTTAGATAAAGAGTATATATTACCAATTACACCCAGCCTCTGCAACAACGTAATAATCTAGGGTATTACAGACCTATGCCATCTAAATCACTAGCGGACGCAGAGGGTGGGCAGGGTGGGCCGTGGCCCACCCAGAATCACGGCCCACCCAGAATTTTGGAAAAAAATTCGATCCCCCATATAAGAAGTAAACTTTGGGCCTATGTTGGGCTCTTCTACTCCAATTCCTTTTTTTTCCATCGATCCAGATCGGACCAGGCCACCAGGTACGAGCGAGTGAGGCGAACATCAGGTACGCTCGCTCCTGCTCTCTGTTTCGCGACGACCTAGCATCCTTGCGACCTTGCTCCTGCCTCCCCCACCGCCGGCCGCTGCCCACAAGCCCCCCACCGTTGCCTACCCCGCCGCCGGCCGCTGCCCCCAAGCCCCCCACCGTTGCCTACCCCGCTGCCGATCAACGCCCCTCTCTGCCTCTCTGGGATCCCCCGCCGGCCACCGCCCCGGCTCTCGTGCTATGGGCTCCCCGCTGTCGGCCGCCGCCATTGCCGCCCGCTCGGCTAGGTCCAGCCACCGCCCACCTCCCACCGGCGCTGTCGCCAACCGTACAAGTCCTATTTGTGGTAGATTTTACATTTTTGCTATGTATTACTATTTCCCCCAACCGGTATGAACTGAATGAGCCACAATTTGCAATATTATGTAAATTTCTTGTCTCGAACTAGCAACCAATTACAAATTGATTGTATATGTTGTTTATTCAATTTTCGCCTAATTGTAGAATTCATCATGAAGAGGAATATCAATATTGCGTCTTTTTTCGAAAACATGAAGTAAACAAGATGGTGATGGATGATGTACACACTGAAAATAGTGGGCTTGCGTCGGCGTGTATTGATTCTGCACCACTGATCCAATCCGATTGTGCGATTGATAGTGGGGTTGCGTTGGCGCATATTGTCATTTGCCAAAAAAAAATATTAGAGTGTGCCCACCCTCAAATTTTTTCCTGCGTCCGTCACTGATCTAAATGATACCTAAACAATTAGGCCATCTCAGTCTACAAGAAGAAAGAGTGAAAGACTGGGTTATTACTCCCTCCTATCTATAAAACAAAGGTTGCAGTTTAGAGTTGAGTGGGTTACGTCTGAAAAGGCTATGATACAAAATAGAGGAATTAACACTTTTAGTCCCACAACTTGCGTGCTGTGAACGATTTAGTCCCATATCTTGTAAATTGAACACCGGTGGTACCACAACTTGCGTTGTCAGGATTAATTAGTCCTTTTTAGTTCGAAACAAGCCACGTCGGACGCTGACTGGACGAAACATTTGCATTTTAGTCCGACTCTGTAGAATAAATTTCCGTGCACCTCCAAGCGTGACGCGCTCAAGCGTCAAGGACAAGAAAGTGATCGCCTTCAAGCGTGACGCACTCAAGGAGAAGGACGCCGTGTCCGCCCTCATGCACACTATCGCCGCACCCGGTAGCGGCGTGCGAAACGCCTTCTACGTCTTCAACCTCGCCCGCGTCGTCGACTTGCACCGCGTCTGACACCGCGCGCTCCCCGGCATGCGCCCCTGCTACGCCGTCAAGTGCAACCTCGAGCCGGGCCTCCTCGGCCCGTTCGTCACGCTTGGCGCGGGCTTTGACTGCGCCAGCCGTAGGGAGATGGAGGCGGTGTTCAGCCCGGGAGACGCCAACCCGTGGAAGCCCGAGGCGCACCTCGAGTATGCGGCCATGGTCGGAGTCAACCTCGCCACCTATGACTCCGAGGAGGAGGTGGCCAAGGTGAAGCGTTGCCACCCCGGCTGCGAGCTCGTCCTGCGCATAAAGGCCCCGACGGCGGCGACGTAAGGGTGGACCTCGTCACCAAGTATGGCGCGCATCAGCACGAGGTGGTGCCGCTCCTGCAGATCGCCCAGCGCGCGGGGCTCGACGTGGTGGGAGTCTCCTTCCACGTGGGCAGCGGTGCGTCCAACACGGACATTTACCGCGGCGCCATCGAGGCCGCCCGCGGGGTGTTCGACGCAGCCGTCGCCCTCGGCATGCCGCCCATGCGCCTGCTTGACATCGGCGGCGTGTTCATGGCCAGCCCCGCGTTCGACGAGGTGGCTGCGGTCATCAACGCCGCCCTCGAGCGCTACTTCGGCGAGTTGCCATGCGTGGAGTTGATCGGCGAGCCCGGGAGGTACTTCGCCGAGATGGCCTTCACGATGGCAGCGTGCGTCATCGGGATGCGCACACGCGGCGAGGTCTGGATCGATGACGGCCTCTAGGGCACCCTCAGCTGCATCCCCATGGAACACTACGTGCCGTACCCGAGGCCGCTCACCGCCCCGTGCGCCGTCGGGGGGAAGACGTACACCTCGACGGTGTTCAGGCCGACGTGCGACTCCCTCCACATGGTGTTGACCGGGTACCAGCTGCCGGAGATGAGCGTGGGGGCCCTGGGGGGCTGGCTCGTGTTCGACGACATGGGCGCCTACACCACTGCCTCTGGCTTCAGCTTTCAACGGCTTCTCCACGTCATCAAGATTTACTATGCATACTCCAGCTGATCGAGCCAGATATATGTGACGTCACGCGTTTTATTTCGAAAAAATGGAGATGTCTGGCATCCGCATCAATTCATGTGCACGACCAGTTTTAATGCCAAGTTTACGTATCAGTTTTGTACTCGGGACGGAAATTTATTCTACACTGTCGGACTAAAGTGCAAATTTTTCGTCCAGTCAGCGTCCGACGTGACATGTTTCAGACTGCAAGGACTAATTAATCCTAACAACGTAAGTTGTGGTACCACCAGTGTTCATTTTGCAAGATGTGGACTAAATCGTTCGCAGCGTGCAAGTTGTGGGATTAAAAGTGTTAATTCCTCTACAAAATAAGTGTTGAAGTTTTGTTATTATTATGGGTCCACACATGCTGTTTGCAATTATTACGTTGCAAATGCCACCCGGGCACCCGGCTCCCCCGAACCCCCTTCGTCTCTCCCATGTCCCATCTCCCTTCTCTGGCCTTCGATAAACCTTTGAAATCTCCTTGCCTCCAACCATACTCCACCGGCATCTCATTCTCACCAATGGCGGCAGCAAGGGTACAGCCCCCGCTCAACCCGCGAGCGGCGGCTCCTCCGCCGGCAGTTCACACCTCCAACACTCAAAGCCTACAGGACACGCGCGTCCACACCTCCGGCCCTTCCCTCCATGCGATGTTCCTCCGAGCGGTGGACCCCTCCCGCCCCGCCTCCTGGTCTGCCGCCGTCGCCGACCTCCTTTCCTCCGGAGACCCTGTCGCCGCGCTGGCTGTGTTTGCTGCCGCTATCCGCGCTAACCCCGCCGCGCTTCGCCCGGCACTCCCCCCTCTCCCCCCCCCCCCGCGTTTCGCGCAGCCGCCGCCGCCACCTCCCTCGCCGCCGGCCGTCAGCTCCACCTCCTTGCCCTCCGTTCAGGGCTATTCCCATCTGACCCCTTCTCCGCCTCCGCTCTCCTCCATATGTACCACCACTGCTGCCGCCCGCATGGCGTTTGATGAAATCCCCAGCCCCAACCCCGTCATTATCACCGCCATGGCCTCCGGCTACCTACGCAATAAACTACTATACCCCTCGCTCGCTCTCTTCCGCACCTTGCTCGTCTCTGGTTCTGCCACGGCGGTGGATGAGGCAGCTGCACTCGTGGCGTTCTCCGCGTCAGCCCGTGTCTCTGACCGCGGACTCACTGGTAGCCTTCATGCGCTAATTGTGAAGGTCGGCTTGGACGCGGATGCTGGGGTGGTCAACACAATGTTAGACGCTTATGCCAAGGGCGGTGGTCGTGACCTAGGGGCCGCAAGGAAAGTGTTTGATACCATGGACAAGGATGTGGTGTCCTGGAATTCGATGATTGCGCTCTATGCTCAGAATGGGTTGTCGGCCGAGGCCCTCAGGCTATATGGCAACATGCTGAATGTTGGCGGAGGCATTAGGTGCAATGCTGTGACGTTTTCTGCTGTGCTACTGGCTTGCGTGCATGCTGGGACAATACAGACTGGAAAGCGCATTCATAATCAGGTGAGTTACTGGCTGCTGAATCAATGATCAAATGTTACTTGATCACTTGCATACTGTTTGGATCGAACACAATAATAACAAATGTCTAGATGGCTAGATCACATGGCCAGCTGTTTGGAGTGTGACGGCTTATAGCACCCAGGAAAATTATATGTGTGAGACATCATCAAGTAGCCGTTTGTCAGTGATATCAAATATCATTCTCCAGTATAGGTATTTTGCACCACGTGAGAGATTATTATACAAAATTATTATTTTTGTTCAAGAAGCAAAGTTTAGCACTTTCTAGGGTAAGAATATAATCTCCTGAATTTAAGGATCATTTGTTTATCAGTGTGTTGCATACCTATAAGCCCATCCATTGACGAGGTTTACACATAATTTCCTAGCTCAACTTACGCGTTGAAATGCTAGGTCATTTTAATCAATTCGGGATTTTGATTGGTAGAATTATTCTAAGCATCATTACAGTAACTTTACCAGTGGCACTGTATGAGATTGAACAAGGTAGATATTCATCTGTTTTGCATTCCCTGAGCCTCTTACTGATATTGTCATATCATAGTATTGTAAAATTCTTTCTGCTGTGCTAACTGTTATGAATATGCAACTTGTATTCCACGGGGGCCAATGGCCACAATATATAGTACATATGACTTGGAGAACACGAAAGTAAATCTAGTCTAATACAGACTCCTAGACCAATACTAATACTCCTTAACACCCCCCCTCAAATGCAAAGCGTATGCAATAGCATTGCATTTGAAGAAGTGTAACACTAGAAAATAAAAAGATAATCCAAAATCCGCGTCTTGAGAGTGTCGTCGTAGCATGAAGTCTTCAAAACCTCTAGAGTCAAGCCAAACAATCGATCATAGAAGACCGACGGAGACCGATAGACGATCAGAAGTAGAGCATGTCATAACAGATCATAGCACAAGGAACCAATGGCATAAGAAGCCACGGCAAAAGAATGTGCGTAGATCAACAATGACAATGCGAAATGAGGCCACAAAAATCCTATAGAGAGGACCAGGACCAAGAAAAAGAGGCCACAAGCGGACCGAGAAGAAGAGGCCACAAACGGACTGAGGCCACAAACGGACCGAGAAAATGAGGCCACAAAAGGACCGAAGAAGAGAAGGCCACAAACGGATCGAGAAGAGGCTGACAAATAAATTTTGATGGACTCTCATGACATAAGAAACACAAAAGAAACAACGGATTTGGTGGACACAGCGGAAGAGAAGATACCAATGGAACGCACAAAAATATATAAAGTTGGAACGAAGATAAGACAAAACGAAGCTAGCATATGATGATTTTTTTTTGTCACAATCCAAACTGGAATCGATCTGGATCCAGAAGCACTGCTCACAAGCTAGCGCACACGCGCCCGATGCAGCATTGGAGGATGGAGGCCCAGCGAGAAGAGGCGAGCTGGCAGAGGGCAGCGCGCCGAGCGGCAGAGCACGTCAGCCCAAGAGAGCAGCGCGGTGTAGACTGGAGAGGCGATGGCCGAGATTGCCGGACTGGGACGGCGGCGAACGACGGGCATCAGGCGGACGGGGAGAGGTGTTCCGATCGATCCAATCTGGACAGGGAGTGGGAGATCCATTGCGATACAACGAGAGACTCAACTAGAGCAGCAGCGGCATCAAGACGATTGGGACAGGAGACCGAAATCGATCAGGGGAGAGACGGATGAATCCATCGAGAGGACGAGTTGCGGTGTCCCCCCAAAAAAAAAACCCTAAAACCTGGGCTCTGATACCATGTTATGAATATGCAACTTGTATTCCACGGGGGCCAATGGCCACAATATATAGTACATATGACTTGGAGAACACGAAAGTAAATCTAGTCTAATACAGACTCCTAGACCAATACTAATACTCCTTAACACTAACATGATTGATGTTTCCTCTTATGATGTATTGAAAGGTGGTGAGAATGGGTTTGGAGGAAAATGTCTACGTTGGAACTTCTGTCGTCGATATGTATAGCAAGTGCGGAAGAGTTGAAATGGCGAGAAAGGCTTTTGAAAAAATTAAGCAGAAGAATGTCCTTTCATGGTCTGCCATGATTACTGGCTATGGCATGCATGGTCATGGACAACAAGCCCTTGACGTTTTCAATGAGATGAGGGGATCAGGGCAAAATCCTAACTACATAACTTTTATATCGGTTTTAGCTGCTTGCAGTCATGCGGGACTTTTAGATAAGGGCCGTTATTGGTACAAAACCATGAAGCAAAAGTTCGGGATTGAGCCTGGCGTGGAACACTTGGGATGCATGGTGGATCTTCTTGGCCGTGCCGGTTGTCTTGATGAGGCTTATGGCCTCATTAAAGAAATGAAGATCAAACCTGATGCTGCTATCTGGGGAGCTCTTCTTAGTGCATGTCGAATCCACAAAAATGTTGAACTGGCAGAAATTTCTGCGAAAAGATTGTTTGAGTTGGATGCGACTAACTGTGGGTACTATGTTCTATTGTCCAATATATATGCAGAAGCTGGAATGTGGAAAGATGTGGAGAGAATGAGAGTTCTGGTTAAAACACGAGGAATAGAAAAACCTCCAGGGTATAGTTCAGTTGAGTTGAAAGGTAAAACCCATGTGTTTTATGTTGGTGACAATATTCATCCTCAGCACAAGGAGATCTATTCTTATTTGGGGAAACTGCTTGAGACAATACAAGAAGCAGGCTATGTACCAAACACGAGTTCTGTTCTTCATGATTTGGATGAAGAGGAGAAAGAGTCTGCATTGCGCATCCATAGTGAAAAGCTTGCTGTTGCTTTTGCTCTAATGAATCATGTCCCTGGTGCGGTAATCCACGTAATAAAGAATCTTCGGGTGTGTACTGATTGCCACACAGCAATCAAGTTTATTTCAAGGATATCTGGGAGAGAGATTATTGTTAGAGATTTACAGCGTTTTCATCATTTCAAGGACGGATCATGCTCTTGTGGGGATTATTGGTGACAAAGTCGTACAGCGGGGCTGAGGTTGTGATGCCATCTTCACTGTCTATAATATTACTGTTCCGTGTTACTCTTTTATGTATAGGTGAATTTATATCAAAGATATATTGTCACATTTTCATCTAGATTAGGCTAATGACATGGGTCTCGCTACATTACTGGCTGGAGCCAGGCAAAGTATATGTGATGATATTATACCTGCTCCTTGAATATAGAAAAGCTATCAACACGTCAAAAGAGTCCAATGGCTACTTGCTCTTTGAAAGATTGGAGACGGGAATTTTGTGTGCATAGGAAGCACTTGCATTAATCGATGATTGTTACAGCATAATTACATGCACATATATAGAAGATACAGGTCGGTGCTAGTCTTTTGTAGATCCTAGAGTACAAGGGAGGAGATTGTTACCTTATCGTGTGTAGTCTAACACTATTAGCCTAGAACCAACAAAAATTGCATGCTAATAGTTGGGGTTTTCTGTTATACAGTCATCCATATAATCTTGGTAATTTGGTTAGAAGTAAATAGTGTTTGAACTTCATTAAGTTGTGCCTTTTTTGCTATCGCTCCACACGCTACTGGTTTTGGCCATTTCAACCAAAATATTGGACACCTCACTTCATTTTTTCTAAGCTAGATAGTGAGGTTCAACCAACTATGATGGAAATGGATGCTTTTCAAGTTGTTTGTCTTGAATGCCTATTACAATTTTTTCTTAGCTTTATTTTTATAATATAGATTGGACTTACTTTTGAGTTTTTATTTCTGCACCCTGAAATGTCTTTATTTTCACTTTTCAGGTATAGGATGCCAAACTGGACAAGGTATGTCGACGCTGAAGCAGTTCGGAGCGGCATGACGGAAGGTTGAACATTAGGGCTTTGTATTTGATGCAAGGTATTTAATAACACGTCAATGGTAGTTTGCAATATGAGAAAAGAAAATTTTATATATGTTGTGCTTGCCGATGTATTTTATTTTATTTTGTATTTAGTCTTGCACCTCATATGCACTATAAGGGTATTTTTTGACTGACCTGGGATTCCCACGTTTGTGTTAGTCCTAGCTCACTATATCTCAGTGTTGGTGTTAGTTTGAATTATTCCATCTCTATCCATAGTCACAACATTATGGCTGAGGTAGCTTTAGACTTCAGATAAATATTCCGACTTCGCGTAAAATCATATAATTAACGAGTGGAACTCGGCATGTTTGAAAATTTCTAATATTCATTCCATTCAATAACTCAATGGTTCAATGTACCTTCCAGTTTTTCCATTTACTTACTGTACTGTCTTTAAACCATCTGTTCAGTTTAACGAATTGTCCCAAAACCTTGAGTAGTTCGTAGAATTCAGCCATCAATTGCAGTAAGAAATTGAACTGTCATTGCAGCTACTTTTTTCTCGGTTTGATTTCTTGTGTAAATCTTTCTAGTTAGAAGTATAGTTCATTCCAAATGTACATGTCGTGAGAGTATATGTACTTTTGATACAGTTAGTTTATTTTCCCTCCACCATTGTTGTTAGCCATTGAAGAGACAGAATTGTAGCTTGGAAGTGGAAAGAGGCATTCAAATGTACATCTAAATTAATCAGTGTAATAATTAATATGTAGGTTACATTTATTAAACTCTTCTCTGGGCTTCTCACTGTATTCTGGATGAAGAGATGTGGTGATACAGATTCTAATTTCAGTAGAATGGATTCAGTTCTGGATGAAGTTTAGGCTTTAGTTGTCATAGATACTTTTGGTTCTCACCCTATTTTTTATTAAATAGAACTATGATAGAAAACAACTGATGTGACTTTTTTCTAGAGACAACTGAAAAGTGAATCATGTCTGGAGCTTTGGATACCTCAAAGTCCAGTAATGAAGTTAATTCATTTGCTTTAACATCCCTATGTAATATTGAATAATGCTGAAATTAACAGTGTCCTAGCAATACCCAGTTAGGATTACCTTTGAGATGTTTAGGTTGTGTTCAGATGATATAGATCCTTATAGTTTGGATATGGAATCCGTTTTAGTGCATTAGCTTCATTTAATTGTACCGCACTGATCTCACGACACGTTACCACCTATTGTAGTCCGGTTTCTCATGCTGTTCTGATGAGTAGGCTTTTGGTGATTTCAGTCTCCTCGCAAATGATATTCATCTGAAAAATTAAACATAATTTGTGTAATCATAATATTGTTTTGCCTCCCACTGTTTTTTTTCTAATCAACTGCTATACATGATACGATACATCAAAGTACAGAAGCACTTGGACTTTTCAGCCCTTCATACCTTTGGTGGTTCCAGCGTCCTTATGATGTTTTCTAGCTCTATATCTCTACTACCTTTGGTGGTTCCAGCGTCCTTATGATGTTTTCTAGCTCTATATCTCTACTACAATAGTGTAGCAGTTTTGAATTCGAATTTACCACTGCCTGTTCCAGTTTTCCCTCAAGAGCAAGACAAAAATCGATTACAGCCGTCGATTTCTTCTCTTGCATTGATATCCACCCTCCATCTGACACTAATCTACCAGATCCGACGCCTGATCTTTGCCACATTCGCAGCACCTCTTCCCACCTGTGCACGGACCTGCTAGCACCTTTGCGATAGCTCCTCATGTGACTCACTGTGCGGTCTACCCAATTGAATCCATCCCGCGTGCAAAATACATGAGCCAGGGCGCCAAACACCAGGTCTACGCACTGCTACGATTCCATCTCCCTGCTTTACTTTCGATTGCTTCGAGCCCGTAGAATCTACGGTGGGAGGGAGCGGAAGTGACATATCCCACAAGTGAGCCCGTGCGTGTCTCCCTCTTTGTTTCACTTTCTTCTTTTCCATTTTCTTGATCTTCTCTCACATGAGAGTACCGCACAAGTTGATGCTTCTTGCTAACAGATATCTGTTCTCATCCCATTACAAATGTCAGCACCTGCTGTCTGTTGTTGAGGCTGTGTCTTTTTTGCACACCAGGTGTTTTTCTGTTTTTGTCCAAACTGCTATGAAATGATAGACCAATAGAAGCCAAGGGATTAGTGTGTCGTTGCGAATTTCCATACCATAATTGGAATGATAAGTGGATTGGTCATACTATTGTACTTTTTCTTTTTGGTTCCATATATGGCAACCATTTTCTTTCTTTTGTAACACATGAACACCAAGATATACTATGTTGATCTGTTGGGATGTTTACACCCATTTAAGAAATTTAGTATGTGCCCTGTTTTACCTTCTCTTTGATAAAGTCGATGTTATCATGTGCCTTACCATGAACAGAAACTTCATATCTCACAGATATTATCTATCTTTTGTTATGATTATGTCTATGCCCTATAATTAATTTAGATATTAGTCAATATTCCGCATGGAGTAGATCATTCAATATTTATAATCTGTATTTGTGGATGTTTTCTACAGGAAGAGTCCAAAGCTGCAGTATTTCAGCTGTCTTTGCCACCTGTATGAGGACATGATCAATTATGTAAAGGTGATTACCAATTTGCAAAGTTCAGTTGCTTAAAGGCATGGTGGTGGATGACGGTCTGATTAATAAGGATACTCCCCGACATGTTCATCTATGTGCCCGGACTTTCTGTAACTGAAGGTGCTTGCTCATCGTGTGGATGGATACATGACACTCTGTTATGGCCCTTTTTCCTCCATCAAGGAACCTTGAGATATCACAACAATAAAGTTATATGTCTGGCGTTGCAACAATAATAGAAAGTTAGAAACATGTCTGGTGTTGCAACAATAATAGAATTTCTTGACTCCTGGAAGGGCTCGAGTAAGATTTAAGGTAATGCTAACGTGTGTGCTCGATAAAGCCTCCCTTGGCTTCTGGTTGAAGGCTGACGGTTCTGGTTCCCTACACCGACATCGTTGTGCGTGGGTGTCAGTGCTGAAGTTCGATGGCGTGTCCGGGGACATGCTGCCCCGGTCTGAGTCTTTCAACGGTAATGGTTTGTCCTATGGCAAACTACATTGGAGGTCCGAAAAGCTGATGATCAGCGATGGAGCCGCGTCGAGCTCGGGTGAAGAGGTGATCTGTCTATTTTTTCCTTGGTGGCTGCTACAGTGGTGCCGAAGAAGATGGATAGGCGTTGGTCTGTCATATAGGTTTATCCTATCTTTCCAGATCTGTAAGATCGGTGTATACGTACTTTGTATCTCTTATTTTATTTATCAATGAGAATCATATTACCATGCAAAAAAAAAAAGCCTCCTAGCTAAGTTTTTTTCTTCTGGAACTCAAACATTTAAGATCGGAGAATTCGTGGACTGCTCATTAAGATTGGCCAGACAGTACTAGGGAACTTCCTGAGACAAGGGCACACATATCATATATGGTCTACTGATTTTTTTTTCAGTTGTTTTTACAATAAAACAAAGAGCACATTGACAGCACACGATTTTGTATAATATGTTCTGGAATGTATTGTCCATGAAATACTGAAATTCATGGTTAGGCCTTCCATTTATATATCCATGTCATTCTTTGGCCGCACGTGCATATGCGTGTACTAGTAGCTCTATAATGTTAACGCAGTACAAAAAATAGAGCAAATGGTCACCTCTTTGTACTTTTCTGCGTCGGTTCGGTGCACTTTTTTTTTTTTGAGAACCTAACGTATATTCAAAGAGATAAAAGTACAATACGGATTACATACGCAGGTGTACACCCTTGGATACACAGCACAGACGCAACAGCAACGAAGAAGATGCTGAACCACCACACTAGCTTCGATCCTCCACCGCCAGCGACGCCGGAGAAGAAGAAGGAAAACCTCCACAGCACCCAAAGGAGAGAGCACCACCACGCCTTCGAAAACAAGAGTCGCCCGACGAAGCCGCCGGAACCTAAAACGATGAAACGCCCATCGGCCACGGAGCTCTCGATCCTGGATCCAGCAAAGCCGGATCGGCCACCATCGCAGCACCACCCCTGCGTCAGGCTTGAATCCCGGCCGCCGTCACCTCCATCGCCATCCTGCAAAGAAAGAGGGGAACGGGGCCAGCTCCACCTGCCACGCTGGCCTCCCAGACTCCACGATGAGGACAGAGCACTCCTCGCCGTCGCGGAGAGGAAGCCGGGAGACAAAAGCTCCACGACATGGTCACCTCCTCCGGCGCGGTGACCACACCCAGAGACAGAACCGCCCGCAGGACCCGCAGATCCGCGAGCACCAAAAGCTAGCTGCTCACCGCCGAGAGCACGGAGGCCGTCGACGCAGAGGAGGAAGAGCAGTAGCACCAAACTCCACCCCGATAGCACCCCTCCTACCACCGCGCCGTCGGCCGGAGACCCAACTAAACACACCCTATGTACACGCCAAGCATAGATCCAGGGTTCCCCCACCTTCCCGCCGCCGGAGCGGCCGACGGAGGGGGAGGGAACCCACGGCCACGCCGGCGGACGTGGGGGCAAACCGGGATCGCCTCTCCTTCGCCTCAGAGTACTGTAGCTGGGGAGAGGATAAGGTCCAAAGACTGAACACTTCCGGTTCGGTGCACTTGAACATGTTTATTGAGCTTGACCAAGGACACCGGTGGACCACCGTCTGCATCTTGCACGAGAGCAGGACTTCAGGTTAAAACAAAAAAGAGCACTGGAGGTAGAAAGAAACAACGTAGCAGGAGCAGCCCACGGTAACAAGGTGGGCCGGCGAAGCGCCCCCACGGCCCCACCCCATGTGAGGGCGAATCAGTTGGAACTATGAGTATATACTAGGAAAAACGTCCGTGCGTTGCAACGGGAGAGAAATCACAATTGAACAATGCTATCTAGGAACAAATATGTACCTGGAAAATTAAGAGCCCAATTGTAGTTCAAACTTAAATTACAATGGATAATTAACTGTTCATCGCAAACACAAATCTCAGAATATTTGTGTTGCAGAAAAACTAAGTTTAGTAATTATTTTAGAATCAAAGAACCTAAAGTGCGGATGGCTGAGGCTCATATGGAAGCAGAAAAGCCTATTAATAGAACAACGGTAACAAGATATGTATATAAAGTTTACCTAACAGTTGCCGCAGATATAACTTCATCCCCACGCTCCAGAATAAATGTATAGAAGCCACTAAAATCTAAACGGCTGAAATCCGACCCGCCAGAGCATATTAAAGGATAAATGAGGGCCTGAGGAGTGCCATAGCATGGTCCCAAAATGACAAATCATATTGCACATAAACACAGCCTGCTTAAATTTGTAACTTACATGTGCTTATGATTTTCAAGGAAAAAAGAAAAATATGCTTTTTGTGTTGGATAACACTAAAGGATTAAAAACAGTACTCATAGCTGCTGAGTGTACACGAACTCCATCCTTAGTGTAGCTAGTTCTAGAAAATCATATTTATAGCCAGAAATGATACATTTCAGATCTCATTCAAATTGCATCATTAAAATAATATCATTTTATCTTTTCTCTAGTGATCAACATGGGCACCAAAGGCATACTTACCCACAGTTATGTACGACATTGTGAATTACATTAATCCCACTTCTCTCATCAATAGGTGGAAGAAAGCACTCATCCATAACTGAGAAAGCAACAGCTGTCTTTGAGTTGCAATGTATCAATTCTGCTTTCTTTTTCAGGGGTGCAGCCTCACTATCAGCAAAGCAGCGATTAAGCTATAAGTGGTGTTGTGCGTACCTGATGGAGAAGTGGCAGATTGTGAGCTTGGTGAGGCACTTGAGGCCGGCGATATCGACCAGTATGGAGCAGGCGGAGGGCCATCAATTCTGCTTTCTTTTTCAGGGGTGCAGCCTCACTATCAGCAAAGCAGCGATTAAGCTATAAGTGGTGTTGTGCGTACCTGATGGAGAAGTGGCAGATTGTGAGCTTGGTGAGGCACTTGAGGCCGGCGATCTCGACCAGTATGGAGCAGGCGGAGGGCCTGGGCGGCACCATGGAGAGCTCGAGCTCCCTGAGCGCCCGCTTCCGGCGGAGCACCGCCCCGGAGACCCTGGGCGCGGAGACCTTGACCTGCAGGCTCTCGAGCGCGTCCAGATCCCTGGCCTCCGGGGCAGCACCTCGACGTCGTTGCCGAAGAACTTGAGCGCCCTGAGCCCCCCGCGGGCGCACTCCCCGATGGAGCGCGGGACGAGGCTGTAGACGTTTCGGTAGATGTAGACCTCGCCGCCGTGGAGCGCGGCGTCCCGCTGAGGTTTTGGGCGGCGGAGGGCGGCACGGAGGTAGAGGAGCGGCGCGGAGACGGCAGCCGGCGCGGAGGGAGAGGGGACGCACGGAGGTAGAGGGGGCGGCGAGGGGCGGCGCCGCGACGGCGCCCGGCGCCGAGGGAGAGGGGCGGCGTGCCGGCGGCGGCTGATGGGATCGTGGTCTGTGGGGGGAGAGAGCCGATGGGATCGTGCTCTGTGGGAGAGAGAGCAGAGCGGTGTGTTGTTGCAAAGAACTCCATGGATTTTCAAAAAATTGCAAATACGTCCTTCCGACGTATGAAACGATGAAGGATGCTTTGCCTGGTGGACTGCGGGTTGATTTCCCTGTTTATGGGGGGTTTTGTGCAAAACGGCAGACGCTGACAGGTGGGCTCCACGACGGACGAAACGAAGGAAACCGGGAAGCGATCCTCCCTTTATTATTAGGTACAGATACTACTACTGGGAGGACAAAGCGGTGGAACTTCTGATTGGCCACGGATTTAGTCTTGTTACTTAACATTGTTACTTTCTATTCCCTCACATCCACGTTTGGTCAAGTCAATTAAATTGGAACGGAGGGAGTACATTGTAAAAACATAATTTTAACTCAAGGGCATGCCTGGAGCTCAGTCGCAGTCGGGTGACGTCGGCTGTAACTTATGTCCAACTCTTAGGTTAGCACAAACCATCAAGCAGATCTAACAGTCTAAATTTAACCAACTTGTAATTAGGAAAAAGTCGCGGTTGCAACCCATGTACAACTCATGAGATAATACAATCACAATGCAATCCAATAATCTAGGAGTTAACTGAGATTTAGTTAATTCTCGACTGAGAATTAGTAAATCTGTTTTAACTCGGCTTATTACTATGGAGACTAGAAACCAGTCGAAGAACTTCGATTAAAAAGCAAAGTCATTTCAATGGTGTCCCAACAGAATGACACGAGTACACTACAACATACTAATATTGTTACATGGCTGCATCATATTCCATTATCGTTTAACTGTCGCAAGTAGTCATCTGGCATTTTTCATGTTTAAATAATACTTCGTCAGTTCACATTTATAAAATATTTTATTTATTTCAATGTGGCGTAAATATGAACCAAAATGATTTAATTTACATAGAAACACATCTAAATACATGCCTGGAGCTCGGTCGCAGTCAAGTGACGTCATCCAATCATGAGTCGTAACTTATGTCCAACTCTTAGGTTAGCACGAACCATCATGCAAATCTAACAGTCTAAATTTAACCAACTTGCAATTAGGAAAAATCGTAGTTGCAACCCATGTACATTCATGAGATAATACAATCACAATGCAATCCAATGGTCTAGGAGTCAATTTTGATTTAGTTAATTCTAGCAAAACCGTTCTAACTCGGCTTATTACTATGGAGACGTGGAAACAAGTCGGAGAACTTCAAAGTGTCCTTTTTTTAAAAGAAAATCCATTTCAATGGTGTCCCAACAGAATGACACGAGTACACTACAACATAACAATATTGTTACATGGCTGCATCATATTCTATTATCGTTAAACTGTTGCAAGTAGTCATCTGGACTTTTTATGCTTATAAAATACTTCGTAAGTTCACAATTATAAAAATATTTTAGTTATATCAATGTGGAGTATATACAGAGCAAAATGATTTAATTTACATATAAACATGTCTAAATATATGTGTTTCAAAACAAAACTTTTTATAATTGTGAATGGAGGGAGTAATATAGAAAACTAGACGGGGACCACAGTACAAGAGAAATTTACCCGGATACCCTGAATTACCATTGTTTTAGTTGTCCATGTATTTATTTGTCCAGTAGATCAATAATGTGTTTATGCATATCAACGTTGAAAGGACAAGGATGTCGCCTAGAGGAGGGGGGGGGGTGAATAGGCGATTTAAAACTTTTCCGATTTAGGCTTGATAAATGCGGAATAAAACTAGGTGTTTTAATTTAACAAGCATACAACCTAAATATACTAGGTTCACTTATGTGCACCAATAACTTATGCTAAGCAAGACAAGTAACAAGGTGATAGCAAGATATAGACTTCAAGCACGAAGACTATCACAATGTAAAATGCATAAGTAAAGAGCTCGGGTATAGAAATAACCGAGTCACGCGGAGACGATGATGTATTTCCGAGTTCCTCCTTTTGAGGGGAGTACGTCTCGTTGGAGGGGTGTGAGTTTCAAACTCAAGACACCACAAATGGCCTCACCCTATTCTCCGATGAACCTCGCACAAAAGCTCGGTTCACCTTCCACTATTGATTTCCTTTTGGGCGGAAATCGAGTCCCTTACAACAATCTTGAGCCACAACCCACAAAAGGATTGGGAGCTCCCAAGTGACCACAAAAGCTCTCAAACACCGTCTAGGGTCCAACGACCCAAGAGTAACAAGCTCACGAACTTTCACTTCCACGAATCATCGTGGAGAGAGCAAACCGATGCAACAAAATGCAATGGCAAGAGCACAAGAAGTGCTCAAGTCCTTCACCCCCAAATCCCACCAAAAGCAACTAATGCTTGTGGGGTGAGAAGAGAGGAAGAACAAAGAAGAGAACCACACAAGAACTCGAAGATCAAGATCTACTAGGTTCCCCTCACTTAGAGGAGAGATGGATTGGTGGAATTGTAGATCTAGATCTCATCTCATTTTTCCCTCAAAGATATACAAGAATCATGGGAGGGGTTGAGAGAGGGGCAAGCTTTCCAAGGTCAACAATGGTGGGGGAGAGAGAGAAAAACATGTTGCTGAAAGTTTGGTCTCTTTGGGGAAGAAGGGGCCTTTTATAGGTCCCCCAAAAATAGAGTCGTTGCAGGAATTTTACACCGGAGACTCCGGCCTGAGGGACCGGAGACTCCGGCCTACACCGGAGACTCCGGACAGTCTCCGGTGACACTCCGGACCGAGTCCAGTACGCGACACCATCAAAGACTTAGCCGATTTTTCGAAAGACCGGAGGGAGACCGGAGACTCCGGTCCAGACCGGAGACTCTGGCCTAGAAATTCCTGCAGCAACTCAGCAAACAGAAAATCCAATAACTTTTTCATCCGGACTCCGTTTTCGGTGATCTTGGGCTTGTTTCGAAGATAATCACAAGCTCTACAAGATCATGCACATAGACATCATAGTCCATCATGTGAGGAGGAAAACAAGAAGAGAGTTTGACCTCTCTTAGAAAAGATAAACCGGTAAAACCTCCAACATAAAAAACGCAACAAGATATTCATATGAAATCCGTTTTGATGAACAAGAGCTTGGCATGAAGATGAACCAAGCTCTAATTCCTCACATGGATAAAAGCCAAATGAGAACCAAGAAAGATGATATGCCAAGTATGCAAATGTTTGAGCTCTTCACAAAGATGCGATCATGTTACTCACTTGAGAGCCCCTCTTGATAGTACGCCGTCGATCCTATAACCCGGTCTCCCACTAACACCATGAGACCGGTAAAATAGAAACCCTATCAAGATCATACCTTTGCCTTGCGCAATCCACTTGAGCTAGATGATGAAGATCTTGACTCCCTCAAGTTGGAACACTTTTCTTGATTGCGCTTGCTAGCACATGCTTGATGAAGACTTCTCCAAATACTCCCCATACACCAAGATGAGAGAGACTTGCTAATCTCCATCTTCATGAATCTACTTGCACTTCATCTTCTTATCTTGATATATATGATGGCTTGGAGATAACATGAATGTTCACTCAAACTTCTTTTCCAAGCCTTGCTTGCAATAAGCTCAACTCTTCACGTGACCATTCTTCATATAAACCCTTGGATAGAACATTGGTCCAACACATGAATTCCAATCTTCCCATGGACAAGATCTATAAGGATATCTCAATGCAAACATTAGTCCATAAGGATTGTCATTAATTACCAAAACCACGCATGGGGGCAACATGCACTTTCAGTATGCAAGATCTATACTAAGCTTAACTACAAAAAGAATCTATATCGACAACACCAACAATAACAAAGTTTTTTTTTTGGTTGCGAATGATAACAAAGTTTCACACGGTCAAGTAGTGAATGCAAAAGGCCCAACAAGCCCAACAAACTACGAGTTGTAGTGGGAGAGCAAGAGTTTGTTTTCATCTTTTCACAACTATCGGTTCATTCAACCAAATTCTACGATAAACCTAGTGACTTTTCCCCAAAACCGGTTCCTTGAGTTAGTTTTGGATTTTGGAGTTTAGGTAAGTAAAGTTAACGGTGTTTTGGAAGACGGCGTCGTCCTTCCGGTTTTTGGGCAAGTTTTCAAGGGATTTAAAAGCTAAGGCTATGTTTGGCAGCTAAGTTTTCTAAAATCAAAGTATTTGAATAGTTCGGTATTTCGAAATACTTCAAATTAGTTTTGGAAAAATATGTCTGAAACACTTAAAATTAGTTTAATCTTAAACATTAGGGAGTAATATTCGAACACTACAGTTTTACTAAAGCCAATCACTCAAAATACTTAAAATCATAGAATTTTAGAAACCACAATACTTGGAATCTTTCAAAAATATTTTGCTCCCAAACACATCCCAACGGTTGCCAAAAGACTGAGGTAACCCTCAAAAGTTTGACGTATAGAATCTAACGGTGTGCGGAAGCTAACAATGTTCCTCCGGAACCAATTTTGGGTGCGACAAGTTTACAGTTTTCATTGACAACAAAATTAGTAGGGGAAACATCATGTTGGCTATGTAGCTAACAAAGTTTTATTTGGTGAACCTAGATTCTAAAGCATTTACAAGTTGTTCATAGGTATACACGTTGCTTCCTATTTTGGTTGACATTCAGGTGTCCGGCAAGGTGAGAGCTTGTCACTCAAGCATGTCGGTTCAAGAAGGTTATGAGGAGCTCTTTGCCACACGTGACTAGAGTTTTAGACTTCTAGCCAATGTTCAGCATGATTGCAGAAAGATTGGACGTTCTTGCTGTTTTAGTTCCATTTATGTCAATCTCTTCATACTTGGTGTTATGCCGGGTTAACAATGGTTATAGACAGTATTAGGATCAGGAAGCTAAGTTGGAGCAAAAGAAAATAAAGGCTATGAACAAAAGAAAAGAAGCTAAGTTGGAGCAGGTAAACAAAAATCACTGATCTGTAAAATCAAGAGTTATAATCTCGTTTCAAGTAGAAATATGCACATAATAATAAGATCTGGGAATTTCACAGAATTTTAGGCAAAAAATTGATTTATTTTTACCGAGTTAAAAGCAGATCGTCCATAGATAACATTAACAAGAAATCAGTACAATAACACAAAGGGAAAAAAGATCAACACGTGTTGTTCCCTTTGGACTGTCATAAACTCATAGTTCGTCCGGAATATCAAGAACACTCAGGGTGGCGGTTAGCCGCATCTGTAGTCAATAGTACGATCTATAGGAGACAAGAAGAATGCATAGGAGTATCTTTCAACGATATACGAGAAACACGCGACAGCGCACACGAGAGGCCCTGCGCGACACGGCTTAGCGCGCAGAGTAGGAGTACATGATTCATCAGAGAATCAGCTAAAAGGTAGTCTTGGATCAAATTATGATACTCCCTCCGATCCATATTAGTGGGCATAGCTTTGTCTAAATTCATATGTATCTAGTTAAGTATTTAGACTAGATACATGTGTATTTAGACAAAGTTGTGCCCTAATATGGATCGGAGGGAGTACTGTCTACTAGTAGTGGCCGTTGCCGGCGCCTGAGCTGGCGGTGTTGCCGTTCTTGCCGTCGACGACGACTTCGTTCATGGGGATGTGGTCGGCCTTGCGCTTGCGGGCCTCGAGGATCTGCCGCGTCGACTTGTAGTAGATGGCGTACAGGACCAACTGCCCTATGGCGAACATGACGCCCAGCCCGTTTGGGATCTGCATTGGAAGAATACCAGTTTACTAACATTCACCCAACCAAAAACAATCAAATTTCTACACTAGAATAACATTCGTGATGACGACGAACAGGTTACAGGATTTCGGCAACTAGAAAGAACAGATTATGATCCTCAGAAATGCGTGACGTTAGCCTGAGTTAAGGGTCAGCACGTGGTGTGCCGTGGCCGCGTAGAAAGCAACAGCGCCTGGTCTGGAAACGGCGACAGTCCGGTCAACATGGTCACTGGCGACACTAGCTTGACCGTTCGTTCATCTCACGATGTCCGCCGAGCTCATCCCGTGAGCCATGCATGAGATGAAAGCAACAGGGCCTGGTGTGATATTTCTGACAACTCGCACGAGCATCTTGGCGTTGGCCTAGTACGATGGGCCATGTAGTCACGGTCCTAGCTACCCTATCCTATCCAATCTTACTCAAAGTAAACCTATGATCGTAGTAGAGCCATAGACCCAGCACAAAAACATGCGTGTATCCTTTGAATTTGAATTGCAACTGGCCGGAAAGCAAAGGGAACGGATGGTTTCCGTTCGTTCGCACGGCGGTGCACGCAACGCAAGTTGTTGCGCGACACGCAAGTGCAACATGAGCCCCAGTTGCCGCTCCTATTATTATCTTGTCTTGGCAGAACTTGGCAATTCATCACTGTTGATACTAGGTGGCACTACTGCTGCTAGTACAAACTTGCATTTTTTTTAAACGAAGTCAAAAGTTTTGCCTTATATATTAATTAAAAGAAGGTGCCCGGTTTAAAACTTGCAGTTTCTAATTACGCGCGACATGCATCATGCAATGTACTGGTTACTTGTTTTAGTCATCCCCATCTCACACAACTAAGTTTACTAGTAGTACTGATTATTACTGAAGTATCATATAGAGAAAAGTAAAAACAGATGAAAAAATTTAGAAGCCTTACGGTGATGTAGAGGTCGAACTTGATGAGTGCGTAGGCAGTCCAGCAGATGCCATTGACGAGCGAGGCCAGGGACAGAAACAGGGGCATGTACTCCACGCTCTTGGTCTGGATCACCATTTTCTGAAATACACGGGAATTAACATCCATTTTACAGCCAATTGGTACAATCCATCCAAAGATCATGCACTAAAACGGAAACTACTTCTACACGTAGTACTTAGCAGAGCATGGACCATCAAAAAGTAGTACTGTACAAGGAAATTGGGATGGGGGGACTGAAAAGGTGTTTAACTAACGCTGTTCAAGAAGATAGAGAGTAGAGGGATCCCCGAAATAAAAATATCAGAGAGAAACGACAAGATTTGCTCATGCGAGCATCATACACAGTATTCTATTCTCCACGCAGAGACCAGAGTCCGACGTTGGTGAATCAAATTACTATAGAGTAACCCAGTGTTCTTTTCTTATGCTTATTCACATTCGACCAGCAGTTAATTAATAATGATTTCCTTGTAGTAGTATCACCTGATCTCCTGACGGCGACAATCACCCACTGAAATCGATCAATAAAATACTACTAGCACCAAATCTCACTCTCATCACATATAGTAGTAGTACCAATTCCCGAGTGAGTAGGAGTACTTTGTACTGGGTGATCGATCGAGAGACGACGATGCGTACCATGACGGAGAGCGGCGCGGCGTACATGCCGATGCCGAAGAGGACGCCGAGGATGCCGACGACCATGGACCTGCGGTCGTGGGTGTGGGCGAGGTTGAGCACGAGCGCCGCGACGGCGGCGACGAAGGCGACCTCCGCGGCAGTATGATGAGGACCCTGCGGCGCGCGGCGCCGACGGAGTAGGCGAGGAAGAGCGCGATGTAGGTGAGCTCGATGACCATGCCGGTGCCGTTGATGGTGATGACGAGCATGCTGTGCGGGTGCACCGCCGGGAAGCCGTAGAGCACCCACATCATGCAGTTGAGGAGCGTGGCCAGGTACGGCACCGCCGAGTACTGCTCCACCGTCTTCTTCTTCCAGATGCGGTAGAACGTCGGCCTGCAAAATTCCACCGTAGGTAAGTGAGTTCGTGCTTGCGCGTAATTCAGCAGAAACTACGCTTCCGTTGCTTATTCAATTCTCTCATGGTTTTTACTAGAACAGAAATCTAAAACTATCGCGTCTGCGTTCTCTCGAATCCACGAATCTGCGGTTCTCCCTCGACCGAGTAGGAAAAGTTCCTGCGCTAATTTACTCGCTAGAACCAAATTAATCCGGCATTCCGTATTCTCCGGGGAACAGGAAGAAAACGAAGTAGTAGTAAGTTATTATCGAGCAGTTGTTTTGAGTCGGGGTTCGTTCTTACACTGGGGATAGAACGAGCACCAGGGCGGTTCCATTGCCTGCAAAAAGTTCCAGAAAACAAAAGGCGACATCAGAAGCAGCAGATCTCGATTTGCCGATAAGAGCAACGAGCGAACTGGCGCGTCTCAGCGAAATCGGTTGCGCGATGCTTGCATTAGAAGGGAGCAAAAGTTCGTGAGGCGGACGTGTGTAAATTTTTTTTTTTGTTTTTCATACTTGTATTCATAAATAAAAAGGAGGATGAAACAAAACGAGCGGCGTCAGGATTCAGGAGCCAACAACAACACCGCACGCACATGACCGTGCAGTGCCACCACTTATCCATCTACGCACCTATGACGCCGATGACCGTGCGGATGGTGTCCGGCGAGACCATGGTGGCGGCTTCCGGCGGGGGAGGGAAGGGATCGCCGGGGTCTGGAGGGTAGAGACGAAGGGCGAGGATGACGATACCGCAAGTGCAACGGACCTCTCTCTCTCTGTCCTTCCCTCTGCGTTGCGTTGGTTGATGAGTGTGATCTCTGGAGAAAACACCAAGCGAGGGTCCGTCCTTAAATAGAGTAGACCCATGGGCCCCACAGCATCTCCATCTCTATCCGGCTCTCTCTCTACTCGTTCATGCACATCTAAAGAGTATAATCATGGGGAGGAGGCTCACCAGAGCTCAGCGAATTGTGAGCGTAGATAAGAATTTACGGTCGATCTCAGCCGCCGATCCCGCTGTTTTTTTTACTGTGCCTAGTCCCTCCTGTCATCGACTTGGTGGCTGGAAGATCCGGTGCAAATTGATTTCCTCGCAATGGCTGGCCACCGCGAGCCGTCCGATCAGAGGGTGAAAACCCGCTTCGATCTGAGCCGTCCATCTTCTATGGGCAAAATAGTCATTTCACGTCTACGGTATATAAGCTGCGCCCGTGAAACCCTAGCCGCCAATGGCTGCGTCGCTCTCTCCCCCAATCCCCTCGCTCCTCTCTTCCCTTCCAATCTCGCCGCCACGCTCCTGCCCCACCGCCTCCTCCTCTACGCCGCCTCTCCCGCGCCATCGCCGTCGTCCTCAACGCAGGTGTAAAATCGGGCGAAGAGGACAGAGACGAGGAGCCTGCGGCGAGAGGCACGGCGGAAGTGCGCTCAGCGCCGGCGCCTGGAGCACCTCCCACACCAGCCCATCCCTCAGGTCTCTCTCTCTCTCTCGTTCTGACCTCCTCTCGTGCTCTCTCTCAGCCGTAGCCGGCGACGACACGGAGGCAGCGCACGCGAGGAGCTCGACCTCCATTGGCGTGTCCCCGACGGCTCCGGCAACATCCCCAACCTGCAGGTGTGTATCTCTGTGACTCCGTCCTCCACCTCTGATTTCTCCCTCTCTCTCTCTCTCTCTCCCGTCTCACCTCTTCTCTCTCAGCCATCGTTGGAGGCGGCGCACACGAGTAGCTCGGGATGGACGCCGTGCGCTCCCTCTCTTCCGCAAGGCGCGCAAGGCTGGATGCATGAGGACGCCGAGAGCGGCCGTCGATGGTGGCGAGGAGGCAGCACGGCGGCGCCGCGTGGGTGACTAAAATCAGTCCCCAAGAGATGCAAGGTGAGCTCTCTCTCTCTCTCTCTCTCTCTCTCTTTGAGAGGAACGTTGCTCTCATGGTAGGCAGGAGAGAAGGCCGCTGCTCGCGTTGCCGCTGCTCCTCTTTTTCCTGGAGGCTGAGGCTAAAGTGGAGGCATACTCCTTCTGTTTGATTTAACCCCCAAAAATCTCATTGTTGATTGTGCAGATCCGTTTTTATCTATGCTTACAATGTGTTTGATAAAAATCCTAGCTGAGATTGTCATATACACTCCATCTAATTGTTTGTTCTCTTCCATCTCTTGTCCACAGGATTTGGGGCCACAAATCTGTTTCCTTTGAGCGATTTAGTTTTCACCGCCAGCCTTGATGTTGTTGTATCTTTCACTACCATCAGCGATGATGCCCAGCTGAGGGTAACCAACCGAGGAGTCGGCTCATGGTTCTAAATTTTTATGATCAGTTAAGATGCTCGGCAATAAATGAAGTTCAGTTTCTTTTTGTGCCAAAACAAACCCCAAACTGCAGTTCTTTATAAATGTTGAATAATGGGGTAAGTAACAGCATTTGATCCTTTTAATTTCATTGTCATGTAGTAAGCTTGCTACGATTCCAAACTATCATGATCAAACATATGATTATGTCATATGCACTTATATATTTTACTTCTTATTTTGTGTGACTAGAGAAAAATTTGGAGAAGGTATATGTGCAATGAAGCTATTCTATTTCCTGGGTTATATATAGCTACGATGTTGAGGTATCAAGATTTAATTTTTTTGGAACCATTAATACAAACCTCTCTCTTATAAGTTTCACTGATGGTAAGCGAATTATATATGCAGGTGTCGTCCTGGTCATACTACTCCTATGTGAAGGACAAGATAGCGCCGGTCACAATAGCTCTCAACTATTTTAGGGACGGAATCAATGAGAAAGGGCAAGGTACATTATGTAACTGAATTGTTGTTTCTTAGAAGCACCAAATACTGAAATTTCCCCAATTTACTGTAGCGCATATGTGATTTGTGTCTGCCCATCATTGTATTGCGCAGACTGCTTCCGTGTCCGTGTGGTTTTAGTTCACTTTCTGACACAGTTTACATTTTTGGTTATTTTTATTGTAGCATGGAGGCATGGAGCTACGAATCAGAAAGAATAAATGTTGACAATTAGCGGTCATGTTAGCACTCTCTTTCCTACATTTTTTTTTTGAACCTGGAGCGGCCCCGAAGGGCCTAGATGCTTTCATTAAAAACCAGCGGTGCCGATACAATTACATCAGGGACCTCAAAGAAATAGACAATAGCAACAAAGTCCCCGGACTTTACAGAAAAGACCCTAGGATAAAAACAAGAAACGTAATTCGGTCCTCTGACATCGCCGGAGAAGAGGGAGCTCCAACCGCAGCCATCCGCATCGGCGTCGAGGGGAAGGAGAGCGCCACAGCGAGCTCACCAAAGGGCCTCCGCTTGGAGGTTGAGGATGCGCTGGCCGTTGCCAGCGAGAGTGACCACCCGATGGTCTTCTGAGTCGACCGCCGAAATTGAGGCCGCCGAGATTGATCAACTTGCATCTGCAGCACCATAACTCTAGAGCAGCAAAGAAACTGACCTCGCCACGCTGCTCCATCTCTCCCCCTTGCGCCTCCATGACGCTTCAAGGAAGCACGGACCATCGCAAGCTCGTCCAAGCTTCTGTTGCCAAATGGCTCTGCACCAAAGCTGTGAGTGAAATCCAGCCCACCATCAGACTCCCAACACCTGCCACGGGTAGGAGGATGCAGGCAAAGAAGAATAACTCGATGAAGAACCCGGAACCCGAGCTTATTGGGGATGCAGTGGAGAAGCTTTGATTTGCAAGAACTCCACCAAGGAGCCGCAGGCAGCACAAAGCTAATCCACGCCAGAGGCGCGCTCGCCTCGCCACTGGGGTAGCTGCAAGGCATCATCATCCGTATGCCTCCTTTCCTCTCCTCCCCGCCACCTCGGCCGGTCGAAAGAAGAAAGAAAGAGCATAACAGAAGGACACCAAGGCGCTTATTGAAGAAGGTAACCGACGATTTGCTCCGCCTCTCTTCCTCCTTGGAAGCTTGACGAAGCAGGACTCGCCGGCGTGCTCGATGCCGCGCCCGAGCATCAAAGCAGCTGGCCTTCTGGGGAGAGAAGACGGCATGACGCCACTCGCCACGAAGGGCAGCACACAGAACTCAAAAGAACCTATCCTACGACCTAAACTACTGCTGTACACGGCGGGCCGGCACCCTAGTCCATCTCCGCGACAACCGGCGCGAGCGCCGACGGCGGGAGAGGCCGGATCTGGGCGGCGCTGTCGGTGGACTCTCAAGAGCGGTGAGGGAGAGGAGAGGGGAAAAACTGTAGTACGTACTCTCTTTCCTACATATGCAAGCTACGATTGTGTATGTAGGAACACAAGCAATACTGCAAGGTATGCATCTCCTCAACCAGAACTTAACGACTGTGTTCCTTGTGTTTATATATTAGCTTCTGTTTGTATCCATCAAACAGAAGAATGAATTTTTGGTAGGTTCATGCAATCTCTACTATATAATATAGTCTGATGAGGTGTTGGTACGTCGTGGCTGTTTTGCGTTTTACCCCCTAACAAAACTGGAAATCAACCCACAACCATTCTTTAAGTTGCATACCGGTTCGTCAGTTTGGCTCCTCGACGCGAGCGAGTTAGGCACATCTCCATCCGAGAGCGCTTCGAACAGAAACATGGAACAAGACATCGCCAGAATCACGAACATGGGCTGCCGACGGCCGGCGGCTGGGGACGCAAAGAAATCGGAAGAATCGGCAGGTGGGCGGCGAGAACTGGCCCGAGGCGGCTGGCGGCGGCAGCGATGACGGCAACGGGGATAGGATGCCGGTCTGTGGCGGGCCGAGGACTGTGCCTCGAGGCCGCCGTCGTCGAATCTGTGGTCCGGACGGATCGCTCGATGGTTCATGTCGTCGCCGTAGAAGTGGAACGCGCACAGGTGCTGGTGGATCTGGTTGATCGGGGCGAACCCCTGGATGGCGCCCGTCGCCGTCTCCAGCAGCGACGTGCCCGTCTCCGTAGGCTTCCCCGGCACCGGATCCACGTCGTGGCACGTCGAGGACGCCATTTCCTGCAGTGAGAGATAAGTTCATCTTCTTGTTCGGCTGCATGCCTGCATCGGCCCGACCTCGCAATCCCCACCATGGCCGCACCGCCGCAGTATCGAGCTCCGGTTTGTAAGATTTCGCCAACCATGGCCGCAACAACTAGCTCACCTGTCCGCCATGGCCGTGAACCCGAGCTATCGCCGCCGGCCATGGCCCTTTTTTCGAGCATGCGGCGCCTGCCATGGCCCTATTTTCGAGCTCGCGGCGCCCTCCATGGCCGGAACAACTAGCTCGCTGGCTGTATTTTGGTCGCCACGGTTGTGACCCCGAGCTACCGCTGCAATCCATGGCCACTT
The DNA here is from genome assembly GCA_947311845.1 of Poa pratensis. NCBI lineage: Eukaryota > Viridiplantae > Streptophyta > Magnoliopsida > Poales > Poaceae > Poa > Poa pratensis. Next base: position 624,756 of record CAMZMU010000123.1, read on the forward strand.
CTCCGACGAGCTGGCTGGATTTTGTGGAGTGCGCGGCGCAGGTGTGTTCTGCTTCAGGGTGGGCGTTCGGTCTTTTGGTTAGTTCGGTTCGGTCTTTTCGGTCTTTAACAATTTCGGTCATCTAGAAAATGATACCCGTAATAAATTCGGTCTTTCCAGTTTTCTGTTATTCGGTCTTTGGTCTATTCGGTTCGGTCTTCGGTCATGACCAAATAGACCAAAATCTAGTGCGCAAGAAGCAGAATCGACGCCCGGTACTAGGAAAGCGGGAAGAGATCGACTGGGTCTCTCGCGCACGGGAGAATCTACATTACACTGGGCTTGTATACTCACTTGTTGCGTATAGAGACTAGATGGTACGCTTGATTCAGTAGTTGGGCCTATAGACTAGATGTACATAAACTATGCTGGCACACAAATTTGGTTGTTTTCATACATAATTCTCTTAAAATAAAATAAAATCGGTCTTTCAGTCTATTCGGGTTATTTATAAGTGATGACCGAATTTCTGATTTAATTTCGGTCTTTTTTAATTTGCTACCCAAATTTCTCTTGGTCTTTTCGGTCTCGGTCTTTTCGGTTTCGGTCTCGGTCTTTTCGGTTTCGGTTTTCGGTCTTCGGTTTTTATGCCCACCCCAACTTCTGCTAGAGAAGGTCGTCTGCAGGGCTGCAGCAGTACAGCACAGTACAGCACGATGGCATCCGCTCTGCCCGGCTGAGGCGACGCGTTGGAAAGCTGAATTATTTAGTGAATTGTTTTCTGAATTGTTTAGTGAAAACATGAACTATAAGTGTTCAAGTGCAAATATAAGCATGCGCATTAACAATGCAGGTCATGTGTCTTGGCTTCTCAAGTGGGATTGAGTACCAGTGAGAGTTTTACTAGGACCTCTGTTACTCTGACAGACGGTATTTTCATTTTGATAGGGCAACTCACTTTCTGCTATATATTATTTATCGCTCATATTTTTCATGCAATATTTGTGCATGCTAAAGTGGCGAGGAGATTGAGATGGAAGTGGAGGGCATGCTAAAGTAGCGGTCGATAATTCATTTAATTCAATATTTTTCGGACTTAGTGTAATTATATTTTAGAATAACCTCGTGTGTAGGTTAACGTAGATCTGAGTTTTCAAGTTTGATTGTTAACATGCTTTTCTGAGGTTGGGGGAGTAAAGGAAACACTACCAGGTTCATTCCTACAGGTTAACTTCAAGTTCTTTTGAGGGGTCAGATAAAGATACAGTTTTGGTTTTAAATAACCATATATCTCGTGTTTCATGAACCTGGAAATATGTTCATGTACAGTTGCCTTAATTCAAAATATTTTGAATGCGGGTTCAGAAAATATGATTATTTCTTTATTGTTACATTTTAATGTTCCCGTAGCAACGCACGGACATTCAACTAGTGTATATATTATTTGTAGTCAAATAATTACCAAGCCGAGTTAAATGCTGAAAATAATTTAGGTTTCATATTACAGAAATATAAATTAGGAATTACGCCTTTTCTGTAACTTTTAAGCGATCCCCACTGTTGTGTGTTACTTTTAGTACATTTTGAGTAAATATTGTGAGTTGGCAATCTCCAAGTATATGATTTATCTTTAGCATGAAAGATTGCATCTTTTACTCAGTATGGCCTGGTCTCGCACTACTAGGAAACTGCTTTTCTATAGACTGACATTCTGTGGCGCACCAAACAGTGCGTGCGGCACTAAAAAGATTCTGTGGCGCACCCCACGTGGTGCGCCACAAAAATTTAGCAATTCTGTGACGCACGCAAATCACATGCGCCACAAAATTTTGACTTTCTGTGGCGCATCTGACCGAGTGCGCCACAGAAATATGCATTTATGTGGCACACCCAGTCCCGTGCGCCACAGAAATGCTGATTTCTGTGGTGCACCCAGTCTCGTGCGCCACAGAAATGCTGATTTCTGTGGCGCACCCGGTCTAGTGCGCCACAAAAATCTAAATTCTCTCCCTACCTATCCTCTCACAGCCACACACGTCACACAACGCACAGCCACACACACGCACCTCTCTCTACCTTATCCCCTCGATCGTACACACACCTATCCTCTTTTTTTTGACAAATACACACACCTATCCTCTCTTCTCTCTCCACACACACACGCATGCACAGCCACAGCTCCCACATCGATCGATCCCCATCCATGGACACGAGGCTGAGAAGGCGATGCCGATGGCCAGGAGAGCGGACACCACGGCCTCGACCAGCCCCACCACCGTCACGCCCTGCTCCACGGGGGCGCGCACACCGCCACCCAGCGCTGCCGCCTGCCATCCACGGAGGTGTCCAGCTCCGGAGAAGCCTGTCCACGTCCACGGAGGAGCCAGCGCCGCCGCCTTGCGTCCGTGCCGCGCGCGAGCACGTCCCCGCCGCGTGCCGGGCTGGCGGCCAAGGATAAGGTGGAGACGGCCTCGTACGCGCCGCCCGCCGGTGTTGAGGTGCGCCGGACCTTCTTCGACGCCCATCCCGTGCACGACCCCTCTATCTTCCTCCGCCCCGACGACACCCTCCGGGCCGTGCTCGACATGCTCGCCGCCAATCGACCTCTCGCCGCCAAACTGGGTGGTTCCTGGGTGGCGGGGACGAGATGGTCTACAACTTCATCCTGCACGGCTGGGACGAGATGGTCTATGACGACAAGAACTGGATTGGGCTCAACACCGGAAGCTTTTTGCTGCGCAACCGCCAATGGCCCTTCCCGGATCCCGCCGGCCATCCAAACGACCGCGGTGGCTGCCCATTTTTTTTTTAAACCTAAAAATGACATTCTGTGGCGCATGCATATGGGTGCGCCACAAAATCTTTGACTTTCTGTGGCGCACGGGCCGATGCGCCACAGAAATATAATTTTGTGGCGTGACATCTATGGCGCACCCACCATGCGCCACAGAAAGGCAAAGTGGGTGTGCCATAGAATGCTTTTACCCTACTAGTGTCGCCTTTGGAACCGGCGATATGTTGGGTCTGGTTATGAGAGTATGAGAGCGTAAATAGTGTTGGCCGCAGCTGCTGTTTTACCTCCTTTCATAGGAAACATTATGATCTGAGGAGTCCTTATCGTCTTTTCTTTCCGTCGTGTCTTCCATGTTTGTGGTCTAATAAAGTTTCTTTTTTAAAAGGACGCTGCTAGGGAGTGCGCGCGCACGTTTTTGCACTACGCAGTGCCCCCCGTCCGAACGTGGCATGTGCTGGAAAAGGAAACTGGAAAGCGACATGTCCAGAAAGAGAAACTGGGACCACTCCTTTTCATGTGTACCATGTGTGTGGACGGCAGCGCCCCCACGTTTTTTGTTGTCGCGACAGGAAAAGCCCCTACGGCCCAACCCCCAACCCCAAACACATGCTAATGATGCAACGGGTTTATTTGACCAAACGAAGTACGGAAATTACATCTTATACTTAAGACACCAGCGATTCAGACAAAAACACGAGTCCCTGCTCTTGTTTCTGTGTTACTACCTGTTGTATGTGTTACTACCTGTTGTAAAAACACCATCCCCCTGTTTATGCGATTTCCACATCCATATTCACATGTAATTTTCTCAAACCTCCGCGAGGAAAAAGGAACCAAGGATACAAATTTGAGTCCAAGAAAGAAGATGCACAAAGATACATGCACAAATCATGCCGAAGTGCAACAAAAACATGCAGCTGAGAGAAAACAGATCATGCCCAGCTGAAGAAAAAAATAGTACCAAAGAACATGTGTAGGCAACATCAAGATCGATGTCTAGGAACTATGTTGTTTGTATTTTCAGCAACACAGTCAGGGAAAATAGAAACGATCTTGCAATCTAGCATTTATGCACATGTCTTCCCCACCCCGACACACATGTTGGCTAAAACTGCATGTAAGAAAATGAAAAAAGAAAACAGTTAGGCACTAGGGTTAGAAACTGAAAAGAGAGGTATAACCTGTATGTAACAATGACAAACATCGAAAATTGCACGAACAATCTCAAAAGGCATAGATGTATCAAAAGGATACAATTCAGAATATAAACTACATCCGTATGGCAGAAAAGTACATTCATGGGGTTAAAAAATATAATGAATTGGGCGTGGGAGAGTACAAACTACATCAATAAGGCTCATATACATCATTTAAAAAGTACAAAACATTGTCAACATTACTTGTGCAGAACTACATCCCTAACACATGAAAAATGTAACATGCATTACTCAGATCAAACTCTGCTAATTTGGACACGGGGATTTAGATCCTACATGCATAACCTTCTACAAAAAAACATTGATGTAAGAAGAACGTTTGAACTTGCATAACCTTCAACATAAACATATGGATTTAACTAGACCACTTTGCTAGCACTTGTGCAGCGCGTTCGCTCCAAGGATTGCATGCAGCACCGCTACGCACGGCAATACTAGCTTCACATAGCACCTCGGCGTCTCACCGTGTATACTTTTTGGTGAAAACCATCGTCGACTCCAACACATCACATGTACTTATGCACACCTAAACACACTAGCTACATGCAAATACATAAAATGAACAATAATTACATCAAAGAAAAGGGGAAACAAATTACTAGACTTATATCCTTGTACGGATCTGGATGTAAAATTATGGACAATGAGTTGCTTCCAGTGCAAAACTTACATCCGAAAACATAATGATTTTAGATGTTTCATAAAAGTGAATAGATAAAAAGTCCAATGCAGAAGTTTCAATGATCTAGAAGTTACATTGGTAACCTATGAACGTCTCAAACCACCTCCAAGGGTTGAATTAACCACAAACACGATCATTCGTTGTATTAAAATGAACAGAGGTGTACTAAAACAGGGTATTTAGTAACAAGAAAAAATAACATACACACATGAATATAATTCAAAAGGAATTATTGTATGTAGGATGTGATAAAACAAGGGCATTGGGCAGAAAAACTATATTGCATTGGTTAAAAAACTAGCGAATCAGGGAGACACGGAGAAGAACAATGCCTCACCTTTTCCAGTTGTTGGAAGCAACTCGTTGGTGATTTGACCCAGAACCAGCCAAGATGTGTCCTGCTTCGGTCCTCCTGCTTGGATTCATGGGCCTACCTGGCGTGGTGTAGGAAGACAACAGGTTGAAGTCCGGCCGGGAACCGCAACGCCGCCTGCTACAGGATCATGCTTCATGGATCTAAGTCAAATCCCAGATCGAAATCTTCCTCCCCACCCCCAGCCCGCCAGAGCTCTTCTCCACCTTCGCTGGTCAACGCCGCCGTGGTGGATCCTGCTCCTCCTAGCCCCCGCCAGAGATCTCCTCCACCTTCCGTATTTGTCGGGCGATGGGAGTGAGAGAGGGGAAAATGGAGACGAACAGAAAAAGAGGCGATGCTTGATGTGGTGGAGAGAAGGTAGAGGAGACCGCATCGACCATGGCGCAGCAGCGAGCAGGAACGAGAGAATTTTGTAGCGACGACGGTGGCCTCCGCCGAGATAAAGCGGCGTCAGGCGTGAAGCGAGGAGTCGAAGTAGAAGATGTGGGCTAGTCGGAACTCGGAAGGTGGGAGTTGTGGTCCGGTCGGCTGATCGATGTAGCGAGACCATACGATGGGATCGGACGGCAGCGGGGAGTGAGCACACGGTAAGGGCAAGATCGTGCCCACGCACGAAATAGATTTTGCGTTTTTAAAATAGGACAAGGGTTCTTCATTCCCTTTGTTGAGGTCTGGTACTACAACTACAAACACTAAAAAGGCACGTATTCATAATTAGCTGTCACCGTTCTGGGTTTAAGGTGCATTTGTTTCCTTTATCTTCTTATTGTGGACTTAGGGATGATGCTTTGACTCACTATTATGTTGTTTCCTTTTAATTTATGTGCTTCTAATCTTACCCCTCTGATGATTTTTTGATTCAGGTGTATTCTGGAGGAAGACGATGAAGTTCTTTGTTTCCATGTTCAAAGTGAATACATGGAAACCAAACATGAGCTGGTATTGGGATGTGCTTTCCAGGTCTGATCTTATTGATATTCACTCATGCTTTTCTACGATTAGCTGTTTATTCTTCCGGTCCTCTATGGGAAGAAATATGGTGCCTTGCTGGTTGCCGGTGAATACAGTCCTAGCCAAGGAAAAACAAGACTTTTTTGTCATTACCATTAGTTTGCTCACACCTATGAGCATCTAACCTTTAGGTAGATAATTATGGTTATACGTCCATATGCGTTAAATTTCAGATTAGATCCAGTAATCTTTTTGTACTTAAATTGAATTAAGTATAATCATGGGGCAGTTGCTTCACTTGGTTTCAGTTTATAGCCTTGGCTCGCAACTACCTGTCATCTTTATTTCTTAATGCATTTACCTAGAACAACGCTACTGATGGCTTCCCATTGACGCCCATGATCGATTTCTTGACAATTTAAGTATTGGTCTCATTATATAGTTCACACATTCATTGTAAAATTGAGTAGGTACTGGAGTTGATTTAGGACCAGTTATTTTGCTGTTTTCAGTTTGATCTCTTTTTAGATTGCCAATATGATTTATTTGATGAAATGTATCTCTGAACCATACAGTAACTGTTGTGGGGCTTCAGTACACCATAGGGGAAGAATTGGTTGGTCATGACTCATGAGAATCAATAGTAGGAAGTGCAAGATTAGGAAGGTCTGACTGCTTACAAATTCACCAATTATACATAGTTGTGTTTCAATATTCTGTGCAAAATTGCAGTGGGCTTTTCGTCTTACTAGCATAGGATGGTATTCTCGCTTTTTTGGAATGAAAGGAAACTTGGTCAGGTGAGATGAATGATGCAGCTAATGCGCCACTTTATCAGTTAATGACTATAACTCTGGTTAAAGTTCAAAGCACGTGTATATTCAAACTATATGTGATTCATTGATGTATGAGATTCCTTTGAGCCTGATACTCAAGCTTCCTTTTTGTTTTGCACTTTTCAAAAATATGTGCAGTATTACATCAAGAATTATATAGATGGCAATGTCAAAGAAAGAGTCATATAAATGTGGAGAGCAGCGCAACTGTAAAATAAATTGCATGAAGTAGAGTGCATTTGAATTATTGTCGATAGTGGTTTGTAACTTTTAAATACTTTTCCAAATTTGTTCAAACCACTATCCCGGAACAAATAGTCCTGGTCATAAATTATTGTCACTTCTACATAAACAGGGCAAAACCATAAATTTAAGTGCTTTCATGATATATATCTTTTATCTTGAGAAGTATATATCAGATATTATGGCCTGTTCTGTTTAGCAGTGTATTATCTGAACTGCTTAAGAAACAACTTGTGGAATTAATCAATATGTAGTGTACTAGAGCGTTTGCGGTGGTGGCATCCTTGGCAAAAATTGTTGCATCAAATGTGGGCTTGAATGATGCTACTATATCTGTTTGTCTTTTGCCTCTACCCGATGACAGAGATATATGTGTACCTGAAATTGTGCACGATCAGTATTTCCTACATCACAGGTCCTCACCCTAGAATACCTAATGAGTTTCTAGAGATGGGAGGCAGAGAAACTTTCTCTTTCAATTTGGTGTTGCCTAGAGGCGATAGCTTGAACTGAATCACGTTTGCTTGGGCAGTAATTGTGTGGTGGTAATGAAATTACACAGCTGCTAGCCTTTTCAGGATTATATTCTTTAAACAGTCTGTAGCTGAGAGGCGAGGGAAGGAACATATAGCACACATCTGACCTTCCCTAACCTAAGGGTGTTCATATAATTTTCATATCATTGATTGTGCATGGTTGACAACTCTATCAGAAGCACAAATGAAAAGAGGCAGGCAAGAGATTTATGTATAGATAACAACATATACGACTTAATTAACCAGTTTGACACCGTGACTTGAATAGACATAAACAAATGAAAATACCTTGATTGAACTCATGACAGCATGGAGAAATGTGATAATAGAATCCCTCTAACAACTCTGAATCTGAATTTATTTCCTTGCAACTTTTTAAAAACTATATGAAATATCATCTGGTGACCTTCTACTTGTTTGCCTTAATTTATTTGTATTTGATGACCAGCAGGCAGAAGAGGCCATTGCCTGGGATGTTGATCTTGAGAAGCAGACATCAAAGATGAAAATTATAGTTTATAAGTTATGAATACAAGGCAGCAGTATTTGTCATCGCACAACTTCTTGTGTCTTTTCATGACCTGGAGGTTTTTCAGGTACACGACAACTTGGTACATTTGTCCTTTTCTGCTATATATAGAGCGAGATTTGGAACATGATTGTCCAATGGTATTGTGTTTTAGCTGTTCCCAAAACTCTGTCATGTAGGCGGCCATCTGTTGTTGCTTTTACATGACATCCTCTGTTAATGGCTTGAATTTGTTACCATTCTGCTTAATTTCCTTCATGTTGTAGTTTTGTGAAAATGGTTTTACAGCTACAAAGGAGGTTGCATCTGATCTGGACACCCATAAACTTATCAAGAGGGATCTTAAGAGGAAGAAAGCTAAGAGAGGTGAGGTGCGTGTGCACACAAGCTCTTACCTTGCCATGTAGCCGGCCCTTTGCCTTTAATTTCTCCTTAATATACAGTACTTCATAGTCCGACATAACCTGCATCTTTTGGCAGGTGGCTTAGCTTTTGTGACATGGATTTATAAGTGTTCAATTTATGATTGTTGTGTGGCCTCTTAGTCCATGAAAGTGTAGTAATAAACATGAGTCATGAGTGGCCTCTTAGTTCTGAACCGTAGTGGAAGCAAGATATCTTTCTTTTTCTTGCAGTCCTAACATGTTCCTCATGTTTTATTCCAACTTCTACTTCTCTTTGTTTGGTACTGTCTGCAAACCCTAATCGACAGTTCCATGTAACATGGCACAATATAATATATTTTTATATGCACAAAAATTGTATGCTTTCTGACTGTTTATTCTGTCAATAAAAAAACTGCAGGACTAATCTCTGAACCAGATTGTTTATATATATGCTTTCTCCACATCATATTGGTTCTATACCAAATGGGTACTACAGATGTGAGTGCTCTTACCTCATCACACAGTACTCATATTTATTACAATAGTGCATTTTATTTTATTTTTGGTTTTCTCTGTGTGTCAGCCTGGCAGGTTTAACATCCCTAGGTAGATGACCATGCTCTAGGTTCAGTGACATTTATGTGAAAGTGGTGCTTCGACAAGCCTGACTGTCCGAGCTTGACATCCTCCTCTCTGTCTGCAACTATGGTGAATTCTTAGAGACTATTTTTTTCTTTGATCTTTCTTTCTAATTAAGCTCATGGTGGCTTGCCATTGTTTATATTGCCATGTCAATCCATGTGTATGTTCTGTTGGGTCTTCACTCACGCTCCCACAATTTTCTTTTAGTCTGAAACTTTTCTTACCGTGACCCTTTATCGGTATTTGGTAACAGGAAACAAGATAGGATACACAATGACACTTGATTAAAGAATTAAACGTTTTTCAACTTGAGATTATGGCTGTATGCCTGTTTAGTTGTTGTTTATTCCACAACGAAATTTTTTCTGTCCTCAAGGTTTGTTTCAGAGCCCCCTTGCTTTCTCGAAGTTCTTAATCTTGATGCTTTGTTTTAGGATGTGAAGTGGAGTTTTTTTGCACTGTATTTCAGTTCCCTATGTTGACTTTGAGTACTTAATACAACCTTTCCCATTACTTATGAACAACCAGTTCATTGATTTTGTATTGTTCATACTGCTGGAAATTATCTCCAAATTTCCCTGTCTATCATCTTTCTATTTCTATGGCATTTTTGCGATATATTTTAGCCAATTGATACTATCTTGGTTCTCCAACCAATTAGAAGATCATACTGCTGGATGTGAAGTGAAGACTTTGTCCATAGGATCAATAAGAATTGCTACATCTACTATAAATATTTTTTTTGCGGGTTATCTACTATAAATATGGTGGCTGCAGTTTGATAATAAGTTGGATGCCTTTCTACAATAAACATAGGCTTTTATATTGTTGTTAGCAGATGCTGTGTTGACAACTGGCCATCAAGTGGGTGAACACTACTTAATCTGTGTTTAGACAAAGCACTATTGAAGTTTTGTTTTGACTCGCCCTCTAATAATACGGTGCATACTAGGTACGAGTATCCAAATATAGTTGGTCAGTACAGATCTCTAATCTAGCTCTGTTCATGTGGATTTTTAGAAAACCAGATAATGCCAATTACAGTTTTTAATCCCTTTCTGATAATATGGTACCTATTGGTTTCTAATATAGTTTGGCGAAATCGATTTCATTTTGTATTCTGTCTTGATTTACAATTTTTCCTGGGCATACAAACTGATTTTGTTTTGCCTTGCAGTTATCATGGAAGTCTGTCCCGCTTCTCTTCTTTGGGCCCAATGGAACAAGCAGGTGGCCGCTGCAGCCGAGCACGCATGGAACATCCATCCACTCCATTTGCAGCTTCGGATCTACACAACCTCACTCCATTTGACCCTGTTACAGGTAACCTCCACTCCTCTCTTTGTTTCCTCGAACGCTTCATCAGACTTAACCAACTAATGTACACACAGGCCAATGTTAAATTTTTTGTTTTTCTTTTAGTTTGTTTGGAAACTGTCACGACCTTTTTGACAGTAGTGGTTGGCCAAAATTAATCCCCAAACCTTCTCATTTTGCCTCTTCATGTTTGATCTCCATCTGAGATGTCCCTTTTTGACAACTGGTTTTCTTTCGTCCTCCGTCTATCTTGCTTCGTTTATAAGAAATAAAGAGAGAACCAATTGTTGTTGTGGATGACACGTGAGGTATTGATCGGCTACTTTAAATAAATATGTGCTTCGGCCTTTGAGTTTCTTTTATCCTCTAAATGCTAATGGGAGGCAGACAAGTTCGATCCTCTATTTTCTATGATATAAATACAAGTAGTGTATCTACTGTTTTCAGCCAAAAATTGGCCTATATTTAGTTCGTGTATCTGTCTTAGGTGGTACCATATAACTACTTGCTGGAGTTGATATATTACATATGCATATTTCTTATATAATGGAAACACTGGATTTAACCTGTCATTCGTATGGTAGGTTATGCTGCATACCTGATTTGGTACTCTATCGGGCGTGGAAGCGCAATAAAATTTGTGATCTGTAATGATATGTTTCATCTATGAAAAGATACTTGCATTATTTATATCTCCCTGACTGTATGTATTTCAGTTTCAGCTCTATTTTCTCTCCAATTGACAGGTTGAATCTATAGCCTATAGGGCAGCCAGCCACATTCGGATATCTCCGTTACTACCATCATCGCCGGCTCTGTTGTCGTGAATTATAAGCAGGTATCCAGCACACCAAATCCATGCATCCATAGCTGAGATTGCTCACTTCGCCCCTCAGCTGTATAATCTCTAATCCATTATTAAATTATCTTTTCTGTCATCATTGTTTTCGGCAAGAAAATTATTCTAGGCCAGGAGCCTATCATGCATCGAGCCCCCTTGCCAACGAGCCTATCATCCATGTTTACCTGATCTCCACGTTAGGTAGAAAATCATTCATCTAGCCTACACGCTTCTTGCCTGCACATATTCCAACCTCTTCTCATGTTGATTGCCGTGTTTCAGGATTCCGCCGATGATAAATCTATGTCCACTCTCCAAGCCACAACTATGGAAACATCGGCTGGGCAAACCGGATCTGCTGAGTGCTCCAATTCAAACATTGTTACAATTTGGCTCCACCTCTCTATTCTTTTTGTGTTACTAAATATGAGACGTTTTGCCAATTCAATTTGGCTTGCCAAAACATTTTCTAATTAGGAACGGACGGAGTAGTACATATTGTGTTATTATGTATTTATTACTATGTTGTGGTTCTTATGGTAGTGTGCCTAATTGTATGATTTTTGTGTTGAACCTAATTGTATTTACACTGCTCTTAACATTGTCTCAAATCATGTGATTCTGTTATGTGACAAGAAAGTTCTCATTCAGTCATAGTTCAAACAAGCATTGTGAACACTGTAAGGTACTCTCTTCATAAAAGATGTTTTTGGATATGGACACAATCTTCACGATACAACTTTGACCATTGTTTTGTAGATGTACCTGTTATTAAAATTATAAAAATTATGTTTTGCAACTGTTTTCCATTACAAATTACATGCACATTTTTTACCTAACAATTCCAAATTGTTTTTTAATTAGTTGTCAAAGAAAAAAATATTTAATGCTTTCTAGGAAGTCAAGAATTGATCCAAAGCACAGTCCTCATCAAGGACCACGGTCAACAGGCACACGTGTGTAGCACCTCACTTGGGCTTTTGTATTCGTTTTGCCGAAATGTGTAGTGTTAACCCCGAAATGCTACAATTGGACGAACAGACATTATATGCTACTATGCTAGTGCAACCCATTATAAACAAGCAGTGTGGTACTAAGGGCTGCAGTGTTACAAACAGAATAAAAAACATGGAATGCTAATCATCATTCTTTACCTACTCATTATTTTACAAACCTTTGCCTACTTTTGTACTTCACCAAAGAGACTATGAGAGTACAGCTTCCAGTAAATTTGTAAAGATAAGGGACAAGTCCAAGATACCATGATATAAATCAAAAAATGGAATGGAATAGTGAGAGAACAATGAGCTCCAAGAAGCATACCAGGCAATGACCTTTGCACGGTCGAAACTTTGGAGAACGTCCACCTGGTGATGCACGAACTTTAGAAGCCACAGAATCCCATGTAAGTTTGTCTAAGCTCAGTATCTGAAGTATATATACGAAAGATGATATGACGAAGTTAGCTCAAAACTGATATCAGGTTTTGCAACACGAACAAATGAGCCCTCTCTCATGCAACAAGACATCAATTACCTTTGTATCATCCAGCAAATTATGACCTGAATCACCACCAAAGACTATCATTTTGCTCCCTACCATGGCTGCTGCATGCTGTTTGAAATGGTAAGCAGATGAATGTGATATAATAAATAGAGGCTTCAGTATAGAAAGTGCATAATGATGAGAACATCGCAACTTCTTTTTCATTTCAAAGTGTTGTTAAGATGGTTTATTACATCAAAACGAGGGCTCGGTTTAACTCCCTCTGTTGACAACACCACCCAATTCTCCGAGTTCTCAAATGCACGGCCATTGAGATCAAAAGTATCAGACGAGCAGCGCCAAGCAAGGTCATCAGCACGGCCACTCACTGACGTAGCCACTAGCTCTTCTTCCTGAACATACCGCAATAGGCAGTAAACGTTCAAATACATCGAAATACAAGAGTCAGACTGAAACATGTGAAACAAGACAACAGAATAGCTCACATTGGGATGACTGGGCCGCTTCATGGGCCGAGCAGGACTCCGGGAGCCATGAAAAGGATCATGAAGATGACCCTTCAACCTATAAAACTCACAAGACAATGAAAAGGTGAGAGCAAACAGAAGAAATTTATAAAGAGATATTCAATTGAGGAAGACAGAATTTTATTTCAGCACAATAACAAAATTTAGGTAAATGGCTTTATTTTATTTCAGCACATTAACTAAATTTCAACCTTTTCTATTGAGAAATAGGAAGGATGGAAACAAATTCACATAAAGTTCAACTTTTTTTTTGTTACTGCTCTTTGCCCAGGCCAAAATAAATTCTTGGGATGAACAAAGACGATATCTCTCTTAACTAAAATCGTTTACATGAGCAGGTGACTACCAATCAAATCAGCAAACCTAACAAAGATACCTCCTAAGACACAACCTATGGAAATACATATCAATAAGAAAGATCAGAGTAAACCAGTAATAACCAGCGCCTAGGAGAGGGGAAAAAACGGGTCGTAAAGAACAGGGGAGCTAGATTTACGGGGCAACTCAGAAGGAATGGAATCGAAATTCACCTTCCCAGCTTTATCCGCCGACGAGAGAAACCGAACATCTTCGGCATTGCGGCCTCCTGAGCTCCAGAAACGGCGGGGCTAAACCCTACTAACCCAAACTCTGCTCACCTGCAAACACGGAATGCTAGGGTTAGTCCGTTGGTTCGTTGGGCATGAAAGATGTCATCATTTGAAAAAAAAATACCTTGAAAAAGATATTGCCGTTGGAACTTGAGAAAGGGAGGACAGCAAGACATCAAGAAATTCAGGAAAAAAAAGGACAGGGACCTTGGGTGCACGAAAACCAACAATTAATAAACTACTCCTAGTACTAGGCAACGACAGGACAAAGAAAATAATATTCAGAAAATACCGCCTCTTCGATTTTGCCAACAGGACGCCGCATTTGTTTGAGCTTAGCTCATGCCTCAAGAACAAGAACCACCATCGAGCATTGGCAGAGCCAAGAAGTAGAGCGGCGCATAAAGAAAATATTGGAAAGATTTGGAGAGAAAAACAAATTACTCCTTACTTGTTCTTGGACCAGGGCCTGGTGAGGAGAGCGCAGCAGGAAGGGCTGGAGGAGTGTAAATGGAGGGAGGCCCTGTAGGTAGCTACGGAGCGAGCGGCGGCGACAGTGACATTGACCTCTCGGGGCGAGAGCGAGAGTGGTGAGGGGAAAAGGATGGGGGAGGGGAAGAAGCCTCTGAACTGGGCCTCCCTGCCTGCTTCGCAACTGTGTGGAAAGTTTTACAGGAGGTGTGTTGTGGACGGTGGACCTCGTGGTGTCGTGTGCCATGGGCAGCGCAGCCATGGAAGAGCTGATTCACTTTACTGTTACAGTGCATGAGAGATGAAATTTACACTTTACAGCCTCCCTCCAAAAAGATTTCCTTCTTCAGATTTCTGTGTTCATTGACTTCAGGTGAGCCTCGTGTGAAGTCAAAACTTTATTTTTGAGGGAGAAAGATGCTGATTTTTCTCATACTAGGTGAATTTTGCGCGGCGCACGCCGCGCCTTTCATGAGAAATTTTATATAAGATATGTTCTGCTGTTGTAGTGGCATTATATATAGCGTAAGTAGGTTTTGAAGAATGTTAGTATAGGTGTTAGCTCAATTTCGGATGGTTGGATGTAGCAATACATATATGTGTACATATATGTACTGTAAGCTATGTAAGTAAATAGCAACAACCATCCCAAAATGCCTATTGGTACATTCTAACACGACATTTTTACTTGATGATCTTCAATTTCCCAAGAAACCTAAAAGATGACATGATGCATTCTTCGTCGACTTGATATGACAGCTACAGATGAAATACATCATGTGTGCTATAATAAAACTTGAACATTCTTGATTATACAAAAGTGAGAAGTAATACATGCATGCCACAATTAAAACAAAATATAGTGCCCAGTTCAAACTGAAAACTACACTACCCAAACCTGAAACACAGTAGAAAATGCAGATATAATTCACAGCTTCAGCTTTCATAAGCTCCAAATAGAAGGATCAAAGTTAATATTAATTCCGTAGCAGAAAGCCCTTCAATATTCCAGGAAGTTTGATCCACTCAAATCATTGCAATAATCCAATTAACTGCATATGACACAATGTACATGATACATGTACCTGCAACAGGTTTGAGAGAAGAATGAAGCTCTCAAATATAAATGGAAATTTGGATCAACGATAGTACAATAACATATAGAAATGAATATTTTTTCTAAACATGCTCCTTCTCTTATTACGTCCTTGTTTTAGAAATGCAAGTAATTTCAAATTATTTTTATAATACCTAAGAAGGAAAAGCCGATGGCAGCATCAGTTAATCAATCACATGAGCCTATCAATCAGGTGTGGATCTATCTAAGCCCTGTCTCTTTTCAGCTATTACATTATCATATATGTGCAAGCTAGCTGATATATGCATATACATAATTTTTATTGCGCTAGTGCTTCAACATAGAAACCTTTGTTTGTCTTGTTCAGTAGTAGGTTTAAATTGCAGATAATTTAGATAATGCTGAAATTATTTATATGGTATTCACATATAATCTAGTTGAGTTGACCCATAGAGCTAAAGCAAAAAAAGCAAAAATAATCTAGTTATTCAGTAGCAGGAGGGTGAAGCAAAAATAATCTAGTTATTCACATATAATCAGTAGCAGGAGGGTGAAGGAATTTTTTTCTATGTCATCACAAATAAGCTAGTTGAGTTCATCATATAGTAGTAGAATGCATTGTGTTTAAAAAAGCAAAAAAAAAAAAAAAAACAGGAAACCAGAGATCTTGTGGCACGTAGCCTACATGAATATTAAATCAGTCGTAGAAGTGGAAATAAAAACAATGGCTTAAACATTCGCAGTAGTACATAGGTATCATATTGCCTCTTTACCTCTTTATATCTAAAGTTAATGAGATAACATATTATTGTTCAGCACCCTTAGACAACTTCAAACAATTTCATTCATAACAGAGTGAATTTAAATCTTGCCATCACCTTGCATTGCTGTAACAAAGAAGATTCGACTGTTGTCAGGCTTATTAAAAAATCTGCAGAATCCAAATATTTCTCCCTAGAAAAGTACCAATTAGAAGTTGACCTGAACCAAAGAAAAAAAGTCAATGTAAATTGTCAAAAGTAATCAAAATGCAGATATAATTCACAGCTTCAGCTTTCATAAGCTCCAAATAGAAGGATGAAAGTTAATATTAATTCGTTGCAGAAAGCCCTTCAATATCCAGGAAGTTTGATCCACTCAAATCATTGCAATAATCCAATTAACTGCATATGACACAATGTACATGATACCTGCAACAGGTTTGAGAGAAGAATGAAGCTCTCAAATATAAATGGAAATTTGGATCAACGATAGTACAATAACATATAGAATTGAATATATTTTCTAAACATGCTCCTTTTCTTATGCGTCCTTGTTTTAGAAATGCAAGTAATTTCAAATTATTTTTATAATACCTAAAAAGGAAAAGCCGATGGCAGCATCAGTTAATCAATCACATGAGCCTATCAATCAGGTGTGGATCTATCTAAGCCCTGTCTCTTTTCAGCTATTACATTATCATATATGTGCAAGCCAGCTGATATATGCATATACATAATTTTTATTGCGCTAGTGCTTCAACATAGAAACCCTTGTTTGTCTTGTTCAGTAGTAGGTTTAAATTGCAGATAATTTAGATAATGCTGAAATTATTTATATGGTATTCACATATAATCTAGTTGAGTTGACCCATAGAGCTAAAGCAAAAAAAGCAAAAATAATCTAGTTATTCAGTAGCAGGAGGGTGAAGCAAAAATAATCTAGTTATTCACATATAATCAGTAGCAGGAGGGTGAAGGAAATTTTTTCTATGTTATTCACAAATAAGCTAGTTGAGTTCATCATATAGTAGTAGAATGCATTGTGTTTAAAAAAGCAAAAAAAAAACAGGGAAACCAGAGATACTTGTGGCACGTAGTCTACATGAATATTAAATCAGTCGTAGAAGTGGAAATAAAAACAATGGCTTAAACATTCGCAGTAGTACATAGGTATTATATTGCCACTTTACCTCTTTATATCTAAAGTTAATGAGATAACATATTTTGTTCAGCACCCTTAGACAACTTCAAACAATTTCATTCATAACAGAGTGAATTTAAATCTTGCCATCACCTTGCATTGCTGTAACAAAGAAGATTCGACTGTTGTCAGGCTTATTAAAAAATCTGCAGAATCCAAATATTTCTCCCTAGAAAAGTACCAATTAGAAGTTGACCTGAACCAAAGAAAAAAGTCAATGTAAATTGTCAAAAGTAATCACCTACTTCTGTTGCATATTATGTAGGGAAGATAAGCAGAAGTTAAGGAAGAAGAAAAAGATATGCTGGCTAATAATATAAGCTGACAATTTGCACATAATGCGTCTACTGATTCAAAACGTCTACTGATTCAAACAACCACAGAAGACACTATTAATTCTTGAAAGTACAAATGCACAACCTAATAGACTAATACATCTGAAAACTGCATTGGGGAAGGATAATCTCGGCGACAACCTGTTGTACTTGAAAATTAGGGAAAGCAGACTGGAGATCCTTGTTAGTTCCTACATGCACAATACCAAGAAACATTATGAATAGGCCAATCGTGAGAAAGAAAAGCAAGAGAGAGATGGAGGAGATAAGAAGAAGGTCGACAGGTCAATAAAGCACCCACGCGAGAGCAGTACTGCGGCAAGCCACTGTCTTCGCGGGCGAACTGCTCGTTGGCGAAACAGCAGCTCTGGATACCTGCTGCGCTCTAGCAGATTAGAGCTCTAAATTGGAAACTCTAAGTGCTGCTATTTCGTACGGCAGAGAAAGGAAAAAATTACTAACTTAATTGACCGAGGTGAGGCGGCATTTGATGATGAGAGTCTCGAGGCAGGCGAGCCCGCTTTCGGCGATGGCATCACTGATGTCAGCCTCCCCAACGCCCTGCCTCCCGCCTTGCGTTCCTTCCTATACAGCACCGCTGCATCCACAAGCATGAACAACGGAAACACCGAATTAGAGAAAAACAGAGAAAGCACCCAGATTAAATCGCAAATCAGAGAAGCCGCACCAAAATAAATAAATAAGAATACATCTGTCCTTGTACGGCTGGACCAGCTGGCCTCGAACTCCGCTGATCCATCGTCGCCGATCCATCCTCGACCTGTAGGCTCAAACAGCAACTTCAACAAAAATCGAAGCGCAAGCAAAGCCATTCGGCGTCACGGTAGCGGAGCCCCAAATCCTCAGACCGAGGCTGCTCCTCCGTGCTATCGTCGTCCTTCCTCGAGCTGGAGCCGGGATGGAGCCGAGCCGCTGGGGGTGAGGAGCTGGAGGAGGAGGAGCAGCAGCAGGTCGGCGGCGGTGGCATGAGGGACGGCGTCGGGGAGCCGACGACAGCGATGGCCGGCGGCCGGAGCGGGAGAGAGGAGCGGCAGAGATTGGGAGGAGGCGAGATCGCCGGCCGCGTCGCCTCGTCCCTCTGCATCCGACCGACGCAGGCATGGGAGGCGGCGGCGGTGACGAAGCGGAGGAGTTGGGGAGGAGCCGGGGAAAGTGAGAGTGTTGAGGATTTTGTACGAAAGGAACGATTCGCAATTTCGGGAAAGTGTAGGGATTTTTTTGCAAAAATGCCACGGACACTGTTCAACACCGTAGCATCTACAGTAACTCGGGGGCTGAGAGGTGCAGAAGTGCACGTCTTTCATATACTTAGTAATTCTATTACTTGCCTGCGATACTAACTGTCTTATTAAATACGTACTTATTATGTGTTTCAGATTGTGTTTCTGAACTGATTAAAAATTATGTATTTAGTACTACTTCCATTTGTGCATTTGTATTATGTACACCTAGATGCGACTATCATAAAGCCATCTTATGTTCTGTCAGTGTGATGCGAATTTTTATATTACCTTGCCCGTGTACTTCATCATTGCTTTCATCTTCCTGTTTCTTTAAGATTTTTATGATTTTTATTGTATGATGTGATTGTTAATTTCATACGATCCGAAAACTACGCTTTCAAATATGTGGTCCTATGAACAACTTTCTGATCTCTATACACAAACCAAATATACTATTACCATCCTTTTTTGCTTATACATATGGAAATAGATCATCCTTTTAATAATCTGTATAAATTGTGACAACCACGGGCAAAAAATTCAAAGAACCAACAAGTGTTGCGCGGCGAGCCGCGCCGTTCGAATCTAGTTGCACACAGCGCGCCGTGGCCGCCGGCTCTAGGCCTTTCTCTCTCTATATAACAAACCCGGCCATGTCCTGCGGGGCCCACCGGCCAGCCGGGGGGTTGGTCATTGTGATCATCTTTTCTTTGCGCTGCTGCTAGTATTTTCTTTTGGGGCTTCTTTATTTTTGGTACTGGTAGATATTCACATTCTTGGTGTAATTAAGTTGGTTGCAGCGCAACGTCTCAGCGTGTCCGGGACCATGAATCCATGATGCCCATGGCCCCTCCGTCACCGGCGCAACTCCATCTAGCACACGTCTTTTATGCCCAAGCACGAAAACGTGGAAAAACACTTGGCCCACTTCAGGATTAATCGTACGATCAAATCAGACCAGACCAAGCCCGAAACAAGAGACAAGTAATGTCCTTGTTAATTGTTATACGTCTCATTTTTTTGCGAAATTAGTTTTTGACAGAAGGCTCGAGAGCCCGGTTTTGAATTAACGAAGCCACATACGACAATGTTTACAACAAACAAAAACAGGAAAAGAAGATTACAAGTCACATCTCGAGCAAACTACACAAGACAACATGTCAGAGTCGAGCCACAACGACCATCACCAGGAGAAACACGAAGAAGCCCATACCTCCTACTGATGCCCTCCGTTGTGCGAGCTGCGCATCGATTTCCGAAGCCTTTGGATTGAGAGCCGCTCAGAAGGCTGACCATGACGATGAAAGCCGCCTGCTTCTTGAGGGATGAACTGAAGTTGCACAAGCTAACCGCTCTGCCAAGCACACAGACGAAGGAACAACCAGTGCCGCCAGGAAAATCCGGGCAATGGCGCCACCCTCGCAAACGCCACCTCCGGAAGGGACCCCTATCTCCTCACACAGGTTCGAGGGTGCCAAAACGCTGACAAGTAGCGCGGCAAAGAGACAAACGCCGCCGTCGCAAGAAACTACCTACATACCGCGAGCCGAAGAACTTCTTCCGGAGCCACGGCAAAGGCTCACCTTGCGCTGCTGCGAGTCCAAAGACAAACTCACCTTGCTCTGGAGCACCTTGTCCCAAGGTCGTGTCTCCAAGGAGCCCGCGACGTCGAGGCGCCACCACTGCCCGGTCCAGAGAAACATGTTGTGCAGTGTGGTGCATGACTATGGTGATAAAAAGGGTAGAGAAATGTCTACAATCCTTATATGAACTCTCTGAGCCTAGCTTTTATCACGTAGACAAAGACGTAACTAAGAAATTAAGCAATGCTCTTCTTTCTTCTTTTGTGTATCTTACACATTTATATAACTAGCAATTGATAATGTTGTGGCAATGTAAAAATACTTGATGTATGAAGTGTGAAATTAATGAAATATAACTGAAATTTGCTACTGGATGATGTGCGATTTTGATATATGCATTATTTGAGGCAAACTGGTGGGAAAGGCTCCCACAACAATTTTTAAATTTATAATATAGTTATGTATTTACAAGGGTATTTACAAAGCAAAGGTCATAAAAAAAGATAAAAAAAATCTTAGGTTTGTGTCTGCAGACAGTCTTTGAATTGCTGAGAATACGTTTTCTTCTTTCTATGGGTGAGCAGTTCTAGCTCCTGGAAGTAAATTGCCTTCCAACTAGCAAAAGTTGGAGTCTGATTCTTGAAGATCTTGTTATTTCTCACTAACCAAATTCCCCATGAAGCCATTATTATAATTTCCATGAAGAAAGGAACTTCGAGTCCGTTTCTGATATCTGCAAATGCTTCATGGACAGAAAGGTTTCTGGTTCTTTGAGGGCAAACAAAGTCCCAACACTTTTCAGCAAAAGGGCATGTCCAGAATAGATGAATGAGAGTTTCTTCTTGATGACATTGCAACGGCACATATTCCAAAGTGCGGCCGCCATTACAATAAGCACCGTTTCGAATCTTGGTTTTATCCTTTTGTCAACCCTATCTATGACTATGATCAGTACCTTATCACATGTACGTAGCACATACAGTAGCTAGGTACTAGGTTAGATCGTTCATTCGATGCATCGTTATCTAGCCACAGTGTTGTCATTGACCAGGCTTGCAGTTGTATACCGCTCAGATTGCTCTCACGGTGGGCATTCGGGTTACCTGAAAAAATCAGGTCGGGTAATTCGGGTTTTAGGAAATTCGGATTTCAGAAATGACACCCGAAAATTGCCCGTAATTTATGCTACCCGACAATTCGGGTACCCGTAAATTCGGGTCCGGGTTCGGGTATTCCCGATTTGCCCGAAATAAATCTCAAGAAAGGGAATAGACATGGAATTAGAGAACGTGAACAAGATTCGCGTCATCTCGCCTGGACGGAGAAGATCGCGAGCTCCTCGCGTGGCACAGGCGCACAGCGACCAGGGGTGGGCGCCGGTGCGTTGGGGCCTGCAAGATCGGGCGACCTCGCCTCGCGCTGCTGTAGCCGGTGCCGACGAGTGATGCATGTAAAATGCATACATGAACTTTGCACTTTAATTGCTTATATTCCAATCATATTTGCATCATATAAGGGTTATATCAATGTTTTATCATGATTTTGGGAATACTTCATAGTTTTCCCATTTATTTGGAATTAACCCTGCACAGGCAAAAAACCCTAGTTTTGTATTTTAATGTTTCAGGGACCCAAACGTCAACGAAATCACTTGGAAATTTACGGGCGTCAATATTTGGAAGGAAGAAGGACTACGGAAAAAGGAAGCAAGCAAACGGAGACCCGAGGGCCAAACGGGCCTGGCCCACGCGGCCATGTACTGTGGCCGCGTGGGACCCACCCGTTTGGGCCTCGTGGCTCCGTTGCCGTCGATCTTCGCTCCACCGCCTTCGTCTTGACCTAAAAACGCCTATAAAAAAGGTCCCCCGTCGTTCTCTGGAAGGAGCGCCGCAGAAACACAGAAACACCGAAACGGAGATCAGGAGCTGCAGATTGGAGGGGGAAAACTCCGGCGGGGCGCTGCCGGCATAGTCTCCACCTTCTCCATCGACTTCTCCACCGTCTCCATGATGAAGAGGGAGTAGTCCACCTCTGGACTATGGGTTTGTGGAAGTAACATATGTATCTCTCCTCTCTTGAGCTTCACTAATTAGTACCGTATGAGCTGCTGAACATGATTACGGTCACCGTTGTAATACCTTTGTGGTGGATCTTTATGAGTTAATATATGTTTGAGATTGCAATGTTTGTTTCAGTTATGAGTATAGATGCATATTATGTACCCCGTTCTTGTTTACTTGTTTTGATCAAGTATGTTTATGAGAGCGTGTGAGGGGGAACGTGTGCATTAGTTGGAGTAACGGGGGGTGGCTAGTGCAGTGAACGTGAGAGAAAGTTCTGCGATCCACTTTGGTATCTTTACCTTACTTTGTTATCTCACTAGGGATAAACTAAAATACCATGCTACCGGGGATGTGGGTGTGACCATTGCCACTACTCCATGACTAGATCTAGCATGTTCTTATTTTCACTTCATGTCATGATACTTATTGCTATACTCTGAGTTATCTTAATTACTGAGATGTTATGATTTAGTTCGCATCTTGGTGGAGTATAAGAGAGGTTAATAACCAAAAGATCTCTATGTTAGGACGTGATGCCCATATATCTAAGTAACTTGTTATCAAACCCTGTGTTGCAATCTCATATGTTAACTTTGTGTGTTCCATTGTCTACCACTTTATAAAGAGAGAGTGCATTTGTGAAACCATGAACACCAGTCCATTTTTAATCATAAGAAACACCTTTCCAACACCATATACCACTTTTCTATTTTCAGCCATCATTAAATCCGAAAATACAAAAATATTTTTCATCTTGCATACATCATTTAAAAACCCAAAAATATCATTTACCATTGCATCCACCATCATTGCATATTTATTTCCTGTTTGCATTGCATAACTATCCTGATATCATTCTTACACCTTGTGCTTGACAACCACAGGTGAGGTTGAGGACCAAAACATCTAACCTTGTTTTGTAGGTAACCAAAAGAAGTATAAGAAGATAAATCTACCACTTCAGATTCCCCGAGAGTTCGATATTAAACCCTCGAGTCACCCCTCGTGGGGAAAACTGTCTTCCACTATACTATACACTCTGCACTTGGAGTCTCAACATAAATCCTGTTATTTGTGCAGGCATCAAGACTTGCTCTTCGGGATCATCAACGAGCGACGAGTGGTAGCACATGCTAGACGGGAAGGCAGTGGTGCACCGAGGGCTGCAGCCTAGCACCGTGGAGGAGCAGGAGATCCATGCGTATGTGTTGGCGGCGGCAGCGTGAATGGTTCTGGCAGCGTTAGGTTTTAGAGATGGAGTGTACCTTTACTTGGGCTATTGGGCCTAGACGTGTGGATTTTCTTTGTTGGGATGTTTGCTTGCCTACTCAATATATTGGACTACGTATTTATTTCGGGCTTTTCGGGGAATTCGGGTACCGTGACATGAAACCCGAATTTTCTGAACTAAATTCGGGTTTTCAAATCTGTTACCCGTTGCAGCGCTCGGGTTGGTCGGGTTCGGGTAGTTCGGGTTCGGGCTCGGGTTTTTCGGGTTCGGGCTTCGGGTTTTATGCCCACCGTGAGATTGCTCGATATCATTCGCGGGGCGGCGGCTAACGTTGTAGATGGCTTGCAGGCACACCAACGTTGTATTAGGACTTGCATGTATATGATCTGCTCCAACTTGTAACTGCTGCGTCAAGTTTGAAGTAACTTATTTTTTCTTGTTACTATGTATCATCACGGATTATGTGTATACCTCGAAGAGTTAGTTTATAAATTATCTGCACGATGCATGGGGAATTATGCATGACATAGGAATTTCGCTCGATTACATGTACACCTAGCTAAAGGACAAAATCATGTATACGTATCACCGCTCTTAAACCTTTGCTTATGTTCATGTAATTAACCTAGGCACTACAGTTGAAACACAAGAAACACTACAGGAATGGGCTTTTGTGCCGACGGCCAGAACCTATACTGACGACATTTTGTCGGGGCCGTTGGCACAGGGGTCGACGAGGGCGGCCCAGCGCCCAGGCCGTCGGCACAGATAAGGCCATCGGCACAGACGTTCTATCCCGACGGTGGCCGTCGGGACAAATCCAGCTGTCGGCATAGGATCCTGCCATCTTTTTTTTTTCATGTCCTATTTTACTTTTATGCGTGCAGCTGTGCCGACGGCTTTGCCGTAGGCACAGAGTCCCAATTTTTACTTATAATTATTATTATTTTACCCTAATATTCATTTTTATGTATCTATTTATTACTCTCAATTAAGTTTAATATGTTTTTATTCATTTTCTATGTATATAGCTACGCCGAATAGCGGTCTCCACCCACATTAGGTTTTTTCCAGCGGATCTAGGGTTTCGCCGAAACGGGGCCCCGGAGCGTCGAAAACCCACCCAATCCTAGGTTGTGCCATACCATATGTATACAAGTGTGTTGGGTGTTGTAAATGTCCAAGATTTTACTCCGGGGTATGACCGTCTTCACCGACCGCATAGGGGTCACTGCTAAGTTTCTGCACTTAGAGGTGAAAACTCCCGTTTCGGGCGAACCGGGGGCAATCTTGTGTTGACTTGTGATAAAAGTTGGTTTTCCATGTTACTGTGTCCTAACCTAACACAACCAAGGAAAAAAGTCCACTGGGCTACCCCCTTTTGACGCCGTTCAAGGTGGTAGACGGAAACGTTAGGTTTTTTCCAGCGGATCTAGGGTTTCGCCGAAGCGGGGCCCCGGAGCGTCGGAAACCCACCCAAGCCTAGGCTGTGCCATACCATATGTATACAAGTGTGTTGGGTGTTGTAAATGTCCAAGATTTTACTCCGGGGTATGACCGTCTTCACCGACCGCACTTTCTCTCTAGTGAGTTTCTGCACCGGGAGGTGAAAACTCCCTTTTCGGGCAAAACGGGGGCAATCTTGTGTTGATTTGTGATAAAAGTTGGTTCCCCATGTTCCTATGTCCTAACCTAACACAACCAAGCAAAAAAGTCCACTGGCCTATCCCCTTTAGACGCCGTTCAAGGGGTAGACGAAAACGTTCGGGTTTTTCCACCGGATCTAGGGTTTCGCCGAAGCGGGCCCCAGAGACCGCTATTCGGCGTAGCTATAAACATAAAAATGAATAAAAAACATATTGAACTTATTAAACTTATTTTTGAGTAATAAATAAAAAATAAAAAATGATGATTTAAGTGAAAAAAGGAAAACCCACCGGACTAGGGTTTCGATAGAACCGGATAGCTAGAGCGTCGGAATCACTCGAAAATTTGCGTGCGGTCATACCATATAATAAAATAAATTATAATAAAACTATATAGAAAAAAGAAAAAAAAAAAAAAGAAAAAAATATGAAAAAGAAAAAGCCGTCGGCATAGGGACCTAATTAGGTAGGCCGCGCGGCCCAGCCGCATCTTCTCTCCCCAAATCCACCCCGACCCACCCGACCCAACCCTGCGCGCGCCGCCGCATCGACCACCCGTTCCGTCGCCATAGCGCCACCACCCGGCCAGCCTCTCCGCCGCCCTTGTCTCGTCTCCCCGCCTCCGTTCAGCCACCACCGTCCTCGCCGCCGTCCAAATCTAGCAGCGCCGCCGCCCGGTGCCCCTCCTCGCCACCGGCAAACCCTGAGGGAAGGTGAGGCGGCGGAGCTCCACTGCTCCTCCCCCGGCCTCGACTACCGCAGCTCGTCCACCGGCCGAAGCTCCTCCATCGACCTCCTCCACCGCAGCTCCACCGAAGCTCCTCCACCGGCCTCCTCCACCGCAGCTCCACCGAAGCTCCGGCCTACTCCACCACAGCTCCTCCCCGGCCTCCTTCACCGCAGCTCTCCACCGAAGTTAAGGTTAGGGTTAGTTTTAGAGTTAGCTGTTAGTGTTAGGGTTAGTGTTAGCTGTTAGTGTTAGGGTTAGGTTTAGTTGTTATTTATAGCTATAGAATTTTTGTTTTAAGCATTTTCATGAATATTTATGTTGGATACAACTGTGCTAATGTTTATTGTTTGTCTGCTTTTCAGATGACGTAGCTTCCCGCCAGCCAGCACCGTCGTCTCGCGCGTCGTTGCGGGGCTTCTTCTCCAGCTGAGGAGGGGCCGCCTCAGTGCCCTTTGTTTTGTCGCCCTGCTTCCGGAGCACGTCCTTGACCTTCTCCGGCCGATCACGCTTCGAGGGTATAAATCTTTCGCCTCTCTTGTTGCATAGGTTTATTTTGGTCTAGATCACCAAGTCAGTCACGTAACTGATACGTCTCCAACGTATCCATAATTTCTGCTATTCCATGCTTATATTATACCATTTGCTACATGTTTTATATACACCTCGTATCACTTTTATGCATTTTCTGGGACTAACCTATTAACAAGATGCCACAGTGCCAGTTCCCTGTTTTCTGCTGTTTTTGGTTTCAGAAAGTTACTTCTGGAAATATTCTCGGAATTGCACGAAACAAAAGGCCAGGTCCCTATTTTTCCAGCACGTACACGGAGTCCGAAGGAGAGACGAAGATGAGCCACGAGGTGGCCAAACCACAGGTGGCGCGGCAGTGGGCCCAACCGCGCTGGAGGTGGTTTGGGCCCCTCGGGGGTCCGCCGACATCGCCCCTTCGCCTATTTATTCCCGAGACGCGAAAACCCTAAAACACCGAGCCTTTCATCCAGAACATATTCGCTGCCGCCGCCGTCGTCAACCCTAACTCGGGGGGTTCCTGAAGCTCTTCCCGGCACCCTGCCGGAGAGGGGAATCATCACCGGAGGGCTCTACATCGCCATGCCCGCCTCCGGAGTGATGCGTGAGTAGTTCATCCTTGGACTATGGGTCCATAGCAGTAGCTAGATGGTTGTCTTCTCCACTTGTGCCATCATGTTTAGATCTTGTGAGCTGCCTATCATGATCAAGATCATCTTATTGTAATGCTACATGTTGTGTTTGCTGGGATCTGACTTATATTGATACCTATGTGGAGCTGAATATATATTATCATGTCTATGTCATTTGTGATCTTGCATGCTCTCCGTTACTTGTTGAAGCCTTGGCCACGTGATACTTGTAACTCCAAGATGGGGTATTTATGCATGATAGTTGGGTTCAACCTCTATTTAACCTGGGATAGTGACAGCAAGTTCTAAGGTTGTAGATGTGTTGTTGCCACTAGGGGTAAAACAACAATGCTTTATTCAAGGATGAATGTATTGTTTACATTACACACATTACTTAATGCAATTGTCTGTTGCTTGCAACTTAATACTGGAAGGGGTACGGATGTTAACCGGAAAGTGGACTATTTAGGCATAGATGCATGCTGGATAGCGGTCTATGTACTTTGTCGTAATGCCCAAATGAATCTCATAGTAGACACCACAGCTCACACATGCATGTTATATGCACTTATCAATTGTCAATTGCCCAGCTGTAATTTGTTTACCAGCATGTTAGTTATCTTATTGGAGAGACACCACTAGTGAACTGTGGACCCCGGTCCATTCTTTTACATCTGAAATACAATCTACTGCAATCATTGTTCTCTACTGTTTTATGCAAACAAACATCATTTTCCATTCGATACGTTTAACCCTTTGTTTTCAGCGGTGAGATTGACAACCTCACTGTTAAGTTGGGGCAAAGTAGTTTGATTGTGTTGTGCAGGTTCCACGTTGGCACCGGAATCCCTGGTGTTGCGCCGCACTACACTCCTCCACCAACACCTTCGAAGCAAACCTCGTTTTCCTACTGGTCCGATGAAACCTTGGTTTCATACTGAGGGAAAACTTACTGCTGCACTCATCATACCTTCCTCTTGGGGTTCCCAACTGACGTGTGACGTACAAGCATTGTTTCTGGCACTACTAACGTAGAGCCACCAACAACGTTTTCCTTTCTCCTTGAGAGGAAGAGCTAAAGAATGGTTGCTTTCTTTGCCTAGAAATAGTATTAATTCTTGGACAAAATGCAAAGATGCTTTCATAGGGAAATATTATCCTCCTGCTAAGATTATATCCTTGAGAAGTAGCATTATGAATTTTAAACAACTTGATAATGAACATGTTGCTCAAGCTTGGGAAAGAATGAAATCTTTGGTGAAGAATTGTCCCACTCATGGACTGACTACTTGGATGATCATCCAAACCTTTTATGCAGGATTAAATTTTTCCTCAAGGAACTTATTGGATTCAGCCTCTGGAGGAACCTTTATGTCCATCACTTTAGGTGCAGCAACAAAGCTACTTGATGATATGATGATCAACTATTCCGAATGGCACACCGAAAGAGCTCCTCAAGGTAAGAAGGTAAATTCTGTTGAAGAAACCTCCTCTTTGAGTGATAAGATTGATGCTATTATGTCTATGCTTGTGAATGGTAGATCTCATGTTGATCCTAATAATTCCTTTAGCTTCATTGGTTGCTCAAGAAGAGCATGTTGATGTAAACTTCATTAAAAACAACAACTTCAACAACAATGCTTATAGGAATAATTTTGGTAGCAACAATTATAAGCCTTATCCTTCAAATGGTTATGGCAATTCTTATGGTAATTCCTACAGCAACAATAGAAGTGTGTCCTCTGATCTTGAAGCTATGCTTAAAGAATTTATTAGCACACAAAAAGCTTTCAATAAAACTGTTGAGGAAAAGTTTGAAAAAATTGATGATCTTGTCTCTAAAGTTGATAGTCTTGCTCATGATGTTGAAATTCTAAAACTGAAAGTTATGCCTAATGAAGTTAAAGATACTAAGTCATTTGCTACAGCAAATGCCATCCAAGTTCGAATTGATAATAATATTAGGATGTTGGCTGAATTGCATGCTAGGTGGGAAAAAGAGGAAGAACTTGAAAAAGAGAATAGTATAGTTAGAGTTTGTACTATCACCACCACTAGTAATGCTAATTTTCACATGCTAGTAACCTCCTACTATTGATGGTAATGTTATTGGTGTTGTAATGTCTCTACTACTTCTGCAAAGCGTTTGAAATTGCCTAAAACTGCTGAAACTTTTTCTGATAAAAGTGCTGAAATTTTTCAAACTATTGGAGACAATGGTTCCACCACCATTGACAATAATGATTTTGATTTTGATGATTGTAACATCTCTGAAGTTATTATGTTCTTGCAAAAATTAGCTAGAAGTCCCAATGCTAGCACTATTAATTTGGCTTTTACAAAGCATATTACAAATGCTCTTTTGCAAGCTAGGGAGGAGAAGTTGAAACTTAAAGCTTCTATTCCTAGGAAATTAGAAGATGGTTGGGAACCCATCATTAAGGTAAAGGTGAATGATTTTTATTGCAATGCCTTGTGTGATCTTGGTGCAAGTTTCAGTTTTGCCCAAGAAGCTTTATGATATTCTTGATTTGCCACCTTTGGAACATTGTTATTTGGATGTTTTTCTCGCTGATAATGCTATGAAGAAACCTTTGGGGCGAGTTAATGATGTTTTTATTACGGTAAAAATAACCTTGTCCCCGTTGATTTTATTGTTATGGATATTGAATGCAATGCATCTTGTCCTATTGTTTTGGGAAGACCTTTTCTTCGAACTGTTGGTGCCATCATTGATATGAAAGAAGGTAATATAAGGTACCAATTTCCTCTCAAGAAAGGTATGGAACACTTCCCTAGGAAGAGAATGAAGTTACCTTTTGACTCTATTGTTAGAGCAAGTTATGATGTTGATGCTTCTTCTCTTGATAACACTTGATTTTCACTTTCTGCGCCTAGCTGAAAGGCGTTAAAGAAAAGCGCTTATGGGAGACAACCCATCGTTTTTATTTGCTGTTATTTTTGTTTTCTTTGAGTCAAGGATTTTTGTTACTTCTGTAGCAACTCCTTTGTATCTTTATTTTATCGCAATGTTGTGCCAAGTAAAGTTCTATATTGAAAGTTGATGCAAGATTTGGATTTCTGCGCAGTGACAGATTTTTAGCTGTCACGGATTTGAGCTTATCTCCCTGTAGAAAATTCAAAAAATTCTGAGAAAAATCACGCATATTCCTGAGATATGTACGCAACTTTCATTATTTTAGGCCAGATCCATCTGAGCAACTTAAGTGCCTCGAAAAAATTCGTCATTCCAGACTGTTCTGTTTTTGACAGATTCTGCCTTTTGTTTTGCATTCGCTCTTTTACTGTGTTTGTGTGGATTTCTTTGCTCCACAAAGCATTGGTGGCTGTAGCTAATGTCCAGAAGCTTTGGGATTGATTGTATCATTACAGAATATGAGAATTTTTGATTATGCACTAACCCTCTAATGAGAACTGTCTTGAGTTTGGTGTGAAGGAAGTTTTCAAGGATCAAGCGAGAAGGGTGATATTATGTGATCAAGAAGAGTGAAAAGCCTAAGCTTGGGGATGCCCCCGTGGTTCATCCCAACCATATTCAGAGAGACTCAAGCGTCTAAGCTTGGGGATGCCCAAGGCATCCCCTTCTTCATCAACAAACTTATCAGGTCATCTCTAGTGAAACTATATTTTAATTCTTTCACATCTTATGCGCTTTACTTGGAGCGTCTGTGTGTTTTTATTTTGTTTTTGTTTGAATAAATTCGGATCCTAGCAATCCTTGTGTGGGAGAGAGACACGCTCCGCTTTTTCATGTGAATACTCATGTTCTTCACTTATATTTGTTGAGTATTCTTAACTAGCTACTGCAGTGCTTTTAGCTCCTGTTTTTCATGCATCTCTTCGAGCTGTTAGCACTTGTTTATAAATACTCTCTTGCTGCATTATATTATCATTTGGAGAGTTTATGTTTAATAAATTATTGGTGTTTGTTTGGAAGAAAGAAAATGCTACATGTAGTAGTTGGTATTGGAAAAGACATATGCATTCTTGTAGATCATTGTCTTGTTTTGATTTGATGCTTTGCAATTGTTTTGAGCTCTCAAGTAGATCATGTTTAAGCTCTTGCATCATGTAGTTAAAGCCTAGTAGTGGAGAACTACCGTAGAGCTTGTTGAGACTTGGGATGCATATTTGTTCTCTCTAAGGTCTAGATATTTTCTGGTAAAATGTTTGAGCAACAAGGAAGACAGTGTAGAGTCTTATAATACTTGCAATATGTTTTTATGTGATTCTTGCTGTACCGGTTTATACTTGTGTTTGCTTCAAACAACCTTGCTAGCCTAAACTCTGTACTGAGAGGGAATGCTTCTCGTGCATCCAAAACTTGAGCCAAAACCCATGCCATTTGTGTCCACCATACCTACCTACTATGTGGTATTTCCTGCCATTCCAAGTAAATATTTCATGTGCTACCTTTAAACTATTCAAAACTTTATTACTCCTTATTTGTGTCAATGTTTTATAGCTCATGAGGAAGTATGTGGTGTTTTATCTTTCAATCTTGTCATTTACTTCTGACAGACTTTCACCAATGGACTAGTGGCATATACATCCGCTTATCCAATAATTTGCAAAAAGAGCTGGCAACGGGGTGCCCAGCCCCAATTAATTACAACTTTCATTAATAATTCTCTTCACATGTTTTGCCCTGATTTATCAGTAAGCAACTTAATTTTGCAATAGACACTCCTCCATGGTATGTGAATGTTGGAAGGCACCCGAGGATTCGGTTAGCCATGGCTTGTGTAAGCAAAAGGTTGGGAGGAGTGTCATCTATAAAGAAACTAAAATACATGTGTAAACAAAAGAGAAGAGGGATGATCTACCTTGCTGGTAGAGATAACGTCCTTCATGGGAGCCGCTCTTTGAAAGTCTGGTTGACAAGGGGGTTAGAGTGCCCACTACCATTCGTTGACAACAACAAACACCTCTCAAATACTTATTTTGTGCTCTCTATATGCTTTCGAAAACTTAAAAAGCTCTAGCACATGATTTAATCCCTGCTTCCCTCTGCGAAGGGCCTATCTTTTACTTTATGTTGAGTCAGTTTACCTACTCCTTTCTATCTTAGAAGCAAACACTTGTGTCAACTTTGTGTGCATTGATTCTTACATATTTACTTATTGCACTTGTTATATTGCTTTATGTTGACAACTATCCATGAGATATACATGTTACAAGTTGAAAGCAATGCTGAAACTTAATCATCCTTTGTGTTGCTTCAATGCCTTTTACTTTGAATCTATTGCTTTATGAGTTACCTCTTATGCAAAACTTTTTGATGCTTGTCTTGAAAGTACTATTCATGAAAAGTTTTTGCTTATATGATTCATTGTTTACTCTTTATCTATTTGTTAGCAAACTATAGATCATTGCTTTGAGTCACTTCATTCATGACATGAGCCTTGCAATATATTGATCAAGATTGTGTGAAAGCATGTCTCCTCAGAAATTATTTGTTGTTATCGTTTTACCTACTCGAGGACGAGTAGAACTAAGCTTGGGGATGCTTGATACGTCTCCAACGTATCCATAATTTCTGCTGTTCCATGCTTATATTATACCATTTGCTACATGTTTTATATACACTTCGTATCACTTTTATGCATTTTCTGGGACTAACCTATTAACAAGATGCCACAGTGCCAGTTCCCTGTTTTCTGCTGTTTTTGGTTTCAGAAAGTTACTTCTGGAAATATTCTCGGAATTGCACGAAACAAAAGGCCAGGTCCCTATTTTTCCAGCACGTACACGGAGTCCGAAGGAGAGACGAAGAGAGCCACGAGGTGGCCAAACCACCAGGTGGCGCGGCAGTGGGCCCAGCCGCGCCTGGAGGTGGTTTGGGCCCCTCGGGGGTGTAACACCCCGACCACCCCCGGGTCGGGTCTGTCACCCCTGGCAGCTCTCTAGGATCTCTAGACTGGCCCCACAGATCAACACTGGTCTTTTCTGCGCACCTTGTCCTCACTCGTGCGCACCCGGGAAGGACTTTCCGGTCGGTCACCCATCCTTGGAGTGCTCCGGGCCAAGCACGCTTAACCTCGGAGTTCCTTCAGATGAGCTTCCGGAAAAGAAGTTGCAACTTGTTGATATGAGTATTCTATCAATCCTGTTAAGCCCTGAGCCAGGATCTCACAGGGGGTCCGCCGACATCGCCCCTTCGCCTATTTATTCCCCGAGACGCGAAAACCCTAAAACACCGAGCCTTTCATCCAGAACATATTCGCTGCCGCCGCCGTCGTCAACCCTAACTCGGGGGGTTCCTGAAGCTCTTCCCGGCACCCTGCCGGAGAGGGGAATCATCACCGAGGGCTCTACATCGCCATGCCCGCCTCCGGAGTGATGCGTGAGTAGTTCATCCTTGGACTATGGGTCCATGGCAGTAGCTAGTGGTTGTCTTCTCCACTTGTGCCATCATGTTTAGATCTTGTGAGCTGCCTATCATGATCAAGATCATCTTATTGTAATGCTACATGTTGTGTTTGCTGGGATCTGACTTATATTGATACCTATGTGGAGCTGAATATTATATTATCATGTCTATGTCATTTGTGATCTTGCATGCTCTCCGTTACTTGTTGAAGCCTTGGCCACGTGAATACTTGTAACTCCAAGATGGGGTATTTATGCATGATAGTTGGGTTCAACCTCTATTTAATCTGGGATAGTGACAGCAAGTTCTAAGGTTGTAGATGTGTTGTTGCCACTAGGGGTAAAACAGCAATGCTTTATTCAAGGATGAATGTATTGTTTACATTACGCACATTACTTAATGCAATTGTCTGTTGCTTGCAACTTAATACTGGAAGGGGTACGGATGTTAACCGGAAAGTGGACTATTTAGGCATAGATGCATGCTGGATAGCGGTCTATGCACTTTGTCGTAATGCCCAAATGAATCTCATAGTAGACACCACAGCTCACACATGCATGTTATATGCACTTATCAATTGTCAATTGCCCAGCTGTAATTTGTTTACCCAGCATGTTAGTTATCTTATTGGAGAGACACCACCAGTGAACTGTGGACCCCGGTCCATTCTTTTACATCTGAAATATAATCTACTGCAATCATTGTTCTCTACTGTTTTATGCAAACAAACATCATTTTCCATTCGATACGTTTAACCCTTTGTTTTCAGCAAGCCGGTGAGATTGACAACCTCACTGTTAAGTTGGGGCAAAGTAGTTTATTTGTGTTGTGCAGGTTCCACGTTGGCACCGGAATCCCTGGTGTTGCGCCGCACTACACTCCTCCACCAACACCTTCGAAGCAAACCTCGTTTTCTACTGGTCCGATTAAACCTTGGTTTCATACTGAGGGAAAACTTACTGCTGCACTCATCATACCTTCTCTTGGGGTTCCCAACTGACGTGTGACGTACAAGCATTGTTTCTGGCACTACTAACTAGAGCCACCAGTAACCCGAGTCAGATCCCGTCCGGAAGGGTTACATATTTATAAATATGCAGGATTGTCCATCTTTGCATATTTATAACCGTAACACTTCCGGATTGTCCATGTTGGACAGTCCGAGAACGTGTAGATCGAGTCGTGTTCCATGTTCTACCCCTTCCTGAGACGGGATTTTGGCAGCACTCCCGTTGTTCTTCGGATGCACACACCCTCTCGGCTTGACAAGCTCGAGACGTGTATTCTGAAGAACAGTGTGGAGGTGCTGCCGAAATTCCGTCTCGGGTCGGGGTAGAACATGAAACACGACTCGATCTACACGTACTCGGGCGGGATAGGCCCCTCCTATTAGAAGTGTAGGTGAACCCTTGCATGCTGTAAAGATAAAATTCGGTCGTGATTAATCTGGTGAAACTGAATAAATTTATTATTACTTGGTGCATATTACGAAATGCGTTGTTCTTTGGCTCCAATAAAGCAGAGGATGGCTGATAATGGGTGGATGTACAGTGGCCGTATCAGTAAGACTGAAAGAACAGCTGACGATTACAACAACATTAACCCTAAAAACATACGAGGGGATTTTCTATCAAGAGCAAGAGGATTTCGGGGACTTTTCCTTACAACGGGTGGTCTTGAGGACCTCGAGAACGATGCACACACTCGTGGTGAGTCAGTGGTGGATCTGAAGGAAATAGATATGCTCTCCAAGATGAATCCGGCCAATGAAAACAATGACGAGCCTCCAACCTACTACTCACGTGATAGTGATACTGATAGTGAGAATGAGAACCAACTTAATTATGAGAGTGATTAATCGAGGTGACGGTCTTTTATGTCTCTATGCTTTAGTATTTATTATTCAACATGCTTCTTCATTGCATTACATCTTTATGCTTAGTATCTACATTTTATTATGTCTTTATGCTTACTAGTTTTCTCTTTCTCAATGCAGTTGATCTTCTGGTGCTTCGACTTCTCCTGGTGCTTCGCCTTTTTCTGGTGCTTCTGCTGCTGCGCCGAGTCGTCGATCGCCTGTTTTCACCCGGGGAGATATGGGGTACACCCCGTCGCCGCCGCAATAGATGTAGGGCTTTCGGCCTCTAGACATTTAGCTATGTATGATGATGGTCCTATGTGTGTACCTACTTGATGATATTGATTGGGATGATATATGCAGCCTATATGTGATCTTGTTTGTGATAATATTGTCATGTTTTTCTATTTTATTTTCTGCTATTTTTGCTGGAAATACGAGCTGCTGGAACAAATTCGGCAAAAAAAATCTGGGATACCTGTACCGACGGCATGGTCATACCTGTGCCGACAGCAATGCCGTCGGCACAGTTGCACGTGTCCACGCTGTGCCGACGGCATTGCCGTCGGCACAGGGTCTGACAGCACGCTCGGCCGTCGTGGGACCCACCTTACCTGTGCCGACGACCCTTTTTTGGCTGTCGGCAAACCCTGTGCCGACGGCAATATGCTGTGCCGACGGCCAGGCGAGCTATGCCTACGGTGACCTATCCTGACCACCCTGTGCCGACGGCCACCATCGGCACAGACCTCTCCCGACGGGCATCGTGCCTGTGCCGACGGGGAAAGGCCGTCGGCACAGGAGCCCATTCCTGTAGTGAAAATGTGTGATGGACCAACTTTGTTTGGCGATTCCTTGTGAAACTTACATCAATACATTATATCTGCCATCTGGCTACATGAGCCTCAACTCTAACTGTCATGATGTTACAGATGTACTCCCTCCCTTCATAATTACTTTGTGGTCTGAATTTAGTCAAAGTAAAACTAAGTAAAGTTTGACCAAATATATTTTAGATCATACGAATTTGCTATTACAGACGTTAATATATTTTCATATGTAGTTGCTCAACTTTTATAAACTTTGACTTTGACTAAATCTAAAGCGCAGAGTAATAAAATTCAGAGGGACTATGTTTTTTTACGGGTTGGTTCATGGTGCTTATCCTCTGATGATTGTTGCCTCATTTTCTCTTGTGCTTTTTGTATCTAGTTTGTTCTTATGCTGATCATGTGGGAATTGTTCTTTTTTTATATTGGTTTGTCGAATGATGCTGTCACTAAGAAGCGAAATACATCTAATTTTTTTGCAAGTTATATGTATGTTTATTCATTAGATTCATCTATATATTTGATGCCTATTGTAATGTGCGGAGTCACGAGATTTCTATTTGTTATTACTTGGAGTTGGATCAACATTTGTTCAGCCAATATGATAACCGACCAAGCAATAGTATACACATTTTTGGTTGATTTGCTGGCTCTAACTGGGTATGAAAAGAACGTTAAGGGAGAAGCCATGAAGCAACGTTCATGACCCTCACTCAACAAACACACCCTGATCGAGGACGCCTGAACCAATTTGTGGTTTGGATCCCCTGTAGCAAACGCCATATATATATGAAAGGGACGGGGATCCTAGTTTCTAGCCACCTACAGTTTGACCTATTTCATGCATAACCAGATACGCAAAATCCTCACCATCATAAACCGATTTAGGCCTTGTTTGGTGTGGAGGGTTTTCCAGCCCCAAAGGGATTGGGGAATTTTGGGGATCGGGTGAATCCCTTGTCTTCACCCATTCCCTGATTTCCATCGCTGCTTCATTCCCGTTCAATCCACGAGCTCTTGCTGGAGGCGTCAAATCCACTTGGATCAGGAGGGATTGGAGTGGTTTGACCGGGTTGGTCCAAGCCCATCCCTGTGCACCAAACGGGCTGATCGGTATTTTTGGGGGTTTTGATCCCCTAGAGGAATTTCCCCTCCAATACCGGCCCACCCCCAGACGCCAAACGAGGCCTTAGGGGAGCGCAACAAGAAAAGAAGACTTATGCGACTGTTGTCGGTCTAACGCGGCAGTGCCGCTGGTGACCTGAGGTACGGCGCAGCGATCACACAACCTCAACTACCGCAACTCCGCCTCACGCCTGCATGATGCAGGCAAACACTAGGGATATCTCTGCACCGATCAACAATATGAAATCCCCCATATAATCTCCATGTCTAAAGCTAATGAGGTGTTTTAAGATGCGGTTCGTTAGGGTTAAATTGCATGCCTGATGTTTATCAAGCACATGTAAGATCGAAAACCTAGTTTGTAAGAAGCTGCGTCCATGGACCGATATAGAAACAGGAATCAGCTTCCTTTCGAAAAGAAACAGTATCAGGGCCCGGATGAGATAGCACTATACTAGCGGTGGCGGGCAGTGGCAAGTACACATGCGCGACCATGGAAGGTTTTCAGGGACAAAATCATGCACGATCAATGTAGCATGTGAATCTCCTTCCTTCGACGGTTCCACGCGTCGGGCCTTTTCCGGCTTGCGCTTCGCGTCCCGTCGTATCGCAGCGGCACCCAGCGTGACCTTTGGCGCGCCCATGTCGTGGTGGGGGCGCGCACAGTGCACAAGCTTAGCAAGCCTAGGAAGTGTTCATGTTCTTCACTCCTATCCATCGATGGATGGATAGACCAATCGCCTGCACTTTTGCCACCGACCGAAACATGGATGCATCGATCGCCACCGGCAATTAGGCGGCCAGATGGCCAGATGTTTTGCGTGCGACGCTTCGCTTCGGCGACGCTGGCGTGGCCGGCCGGAGACAGCGAAGGAGCCTGGGTCCGGCCGGCGGTGGCGCGCGCATGTGCGTCGTCGGCTCCGGCGGAGAGCATCTGCCCGCTTTCGTGGAGCCGTCACTGTTCCTGTGCGCTGCTACGCTAGCTGCCGAAAGGAATACCGACGCATGGCAGTGTGCGTATGTCTGATGGTAGCTCACATGGCCTGGCACTCCGCTGTGTCGAGTTAGGTCGGAGTGCTGGGATGCTTCGCGAATTGGTACTATGTTCCCAACGTATTTTGAGCTGGTTTCATTAACTACGGCACCGATGCTTCAGATGCGTGGCCGAGATCATCCAGGTCTGATGACTACTTTTGGATGGAAAGATGCCGTTAGGTTTTGCCGATTTCATCCATCGTCTTCATTTCATCCATGAATACTGAATAGGTAGGCTCCGTGAGATCCATGGAGCAGAAATCGAATATGTCACGATTGCCTTGTCGAATCCATAGACCGACACTCCACGATATTTCTGGAACCTCTCCCTCACTACAGTGCTCAGAGGCGATTTGGGGGCGACCCGGCTCGACAGCGGCCGCCGGCGTATCCGGGGATTCCTCACCCTCCGCCGGCCGCTCCGGCGGCGGGAGGGTGGGAATCCCCCGATCTGCGTTCCGGTGTTGTAGATAGGGCTGCGGGCGGCGCGGACATGGCGGGAAGGCCGGCGCCGTTGCGCTTTTGGAGCTCTGCGGCTTCCCCTCCTCGGCGTCGTCTTCGGCGTCGCCGTTGGGCTGCAGGTGCGTTTCTGCTTCGCCGGCGTTCTCTCCGGCGTCGGCGGGCAGCTTTTGTGGGGTGTACAGGAGGCTCGAGATCCAGATCTTCAAGGTCTTCTTCGGCGTTGATGGAGTCGGGGGCTGGTGGGAGGTGGTTGTGGCGGCGGGAGGGGGCGTTGGTCGAGCCCGTTCATCGTTCCAGGTGCGTCACGGGGTGGCGGACGAGTCTTGCGACCATCTTCATGTGAGGAGGTGCTCTCCGGTTGTGGGCTGCTGGAGGTTCGGCTTCTTCTTCGTCGTCGCCGTCGGTGGCCTTGCTCTCTGGATCTTTTTCTGCGTGTGTTTGTGTTCTTGTTTGTTCTTCAGAGTTCTTGTACTCTGTCTCTGATGAATACATACGCAGCCTCAAAAAAAAGAATATGTGTTTTCTCAGTTGCAATCCATGTGAATGTGGAAAATATCAGTTGCAAATCATATGCGTGGCCCAAATCACGACTCAATCCTATGGTCTGCGACCTGACTGGGCTCTAACTTGATTCTTAGTCGTGTGAGAACCAACAATATTGTAGCTTTAACCAACTTAATGAGCAATTTAACCATTCCCGTGACCAACACAAAAGGAAGTACTCCCTCCGTTCTAAAGTAGTCGACTTTCATTTGTACAAATGTAGATGTATCTATACTTTTAAAATGTCATGTAGGCAAATGGAAATAATCTAATTTAGCGCGGAGGGAGTATACTAGCTAGCCAAATGGAACACCTCATGAACCCCGTAAAGAGCAAGCTGGTCTTGGTATCCAAGATTTAGACTTAAAGTAGATGCATTCTAAGTAAACTCTCGTTTATGATATGTATTGAGGTATTCCGTTGTGTTTGCTCTGAAACAAATATTCAGGGCAAACACCACTTTATTAGGCGAAAGCCACCCCAAGAAGAATTTCCTCAGATTTGTGTGCTACATGTCAAAAAATGAGAGTTCGTTTGGTTCTCAGAGGTCATATGCTTACAGGGTACTCTAAGTATGTTGAACCCAAGGATCTTTTAACTTTGTTCGGAATTAACATGGTACCATACTATTGATTGTTGGTTCAATGTTGCTTAACCTGGCCCTGTCTGATAATCATTGGCCAACATTTAGATGATTTGCAAGAAAAAATAACTCAATTTCTATGCATGTATTGATGGTGCGTATCATAAAAGCAGATAGTTTGGCGCCATGAAACCGAAGTGCTATAATAGAAAATTTATGTCCCGGTTAGGTTCACATGCTTGTGTTAGGCTACTTAGTTCACATACCACCGTTAGTGTTGCGTGTGATACTTCTTTGTTACTTGAGTACATGTTTCTAATATTGCAATAAATATTTTAAGAGTGTTATGCAATATGCATCGATGTAGATGTCGTGAGTAATAAAAGCTTTATTTTCTAGGTAACGGCAAGGAACATAAAAATCCTTTTGGTTCTTGTTTGGAGTCCGTTTACTAAATTGTAGTAAGACATGTAAGGGAGCGGACTAATGGAATCCGAACTCAAGGGAGCCCTTCATTTTCGAGCACTCAAAAATCATGTTTACAAGATTAAAGAAAAACTGAAAAATACCATATGTCATCAACAATAATGTATTTTATAGGCGTGCAAAATCGCAACACGAAATTCTTTATACTCTATTCTAGCGTACACAAAAATAAAAAAGGATAAATTTTGAAATATACACTGTTCACTATACTCATATAGACATTTTTTTTCATTTTCTGTAGCCAATAATATATGGCCTTTCACGTTGAGATTTTGCACGTTTGAATTAACATCATTGACTGCATGCAGTTTTGTTTTTTCAGTTGCTTATAACTTTAAAACATATTTTTATTTTTTAAAAGAAAGGCCTCTCTGGAGTTTGGCATCCAATAGCAGTTAACATGCACGTGCTTCCTACTCGTCTTTTCTTACTTAAGAAAATGACCGTTGCAACCATACACCTCCTAGTCCAGTTAAGCACTTGTGAGTTGTGAGTTTGTGACGGAGCATTCCTCGCAGGTGATGCTCGGTATCCATGCTTTGCCTCTGGATCTTTTTCGAACCCAAAATTCAATACGACGTTACGTAATCAATCCGTCACTGCATGATCCCTCGCCGGCCCGCAGCTCGGCGCCGCACCGGCCATTGCCAGCGCTGATGCTGCACTGTCCTCCTCTTGATGTAGACGGCGTGGAAAGGAGGATGGTCTGAGTGAGTGAGTCATGGACCGCATCTCCGCGTGTAATGGAACCATGGATACACCAGTGATCATTGAAGATCGCAAAGGTGAGAGAGATCTCACAGAAAGCGCGGCCAGATATGCAAGTAGTGTGCAGTGTGGGCACGATCGGCGGATGCATGAGGCCATGGTAGGCACACCGTATCGATGCACACGCCATTTAGGCGAGGGAATCACGACGGCGACGCCGCGCGCGCACAGGTTCGATCTGATCGAGTGTCATGGCTTTGCTTATATTGGCGTGGTGTGACGGGAGGGCTGCTCGTAGCGTGCACATGTGTCGCCGTTCTGGGCAATATCGGCCTCGATCTGTCAGGCGAAATTGCGTATGGTATAGGAACGTCTAGTATCAACTCGGGTTGGCCATCGAGCGGGGTTTGGCCGCATATATGGAGCTCCTTTTGATCAATGTTCATACCGAGCTGATGAGTTGTTGTCAGTTTTATTCGTGGGGTACAGTTTCTGTTCATGCTCATAGCAAAAGAACTATCCCATGACACCCCCATAGAACTGTAACCTCCATAGAAGAGTTCCATAGACTATCCCATGGATCACATTGCCCGGTTTGTCAGCCTATGGGAGAAGCTTACCTCCATAGAACTATCCCATGACACCCCCGACACGATCACATGGAAATTCACCAACAACGGTTGTTACACGACGTTCTCGGCTTACAAAATGCAATTTCTTTTTCCGAAATGGGGAAGCTTCAGCCTTGCATCGATCGATGCATGCAACCTTTTATTACCTTTTTTGAACCTTTAACAGAAAGACTCCTACTGCTTTTTATATATTATCACTAGTAGAGAACAAGGCAACAGTACCGGTCTTATTGGGTTTTTAGTACCGGTTGTGCAACTGGTACTAAAAGGTCGAGACTAAAGGGGTACCCCTTTAGTACCGGTTGTATATACAACCGGTGCTAAAGGCCCTCCACGTGGCCGAACCTGCGCGCGCGCAGCTGAGGACCTTTAGTACCGGTTGGTAATACCAACCGGTACTAAAGGTTCCTGTTTTTTTTGCCCCCCTTATTTTTTCAGGGGGGTTAGGTTTTCGGTTTTTTTTTCTTTTCGCTTATTTTTCAGGGTTTAGGGTTTCTGTTTTTTTCCTTTTCGCTCATTTTTCAGGGTTTCGGAGGAGATCACGTATAAAGTACTCACTACACATATAAAGTACTCATTACACATATAAAGTACTCATAATTACAATGGAGATCACCGCTAGCTAGTACATGCATGGAGGGAGTCTATTTATCGACATAGTGGAATTCACCGAATTCATCTACGACATGCGTCAGAATGAATCCCGCCAATTCCTCCGCAATAGCTTTTACGCGGTTTTTTGTAGGAGCTGGTTCCGCTTCCTTGCCATCTTTAAAAGAAGGAGATCAAATCAGTTATGATCGAAACTAAACATGATTGATGGTAGCAAAATAAAAGTTGTGTATGATGTTTACGTACCTCTCGATTTCTTATACTATTGACTCTCTCATTGACCCTCATGTGAATAAACTCGCAAACGTAGTATCCACATAGTTCCGTCCCCTGTGGTTGTCGCAGACACCACTATACAAGAATTTAATTTAATCAAATAATAATCAAGAGAATGATAATGGTATTAGAAAGATACACAGACCTAGATACGTAGTAGTACTTACGTTGTTAGCCTTGAACTGCAGCTTAGGTTTCCATTCACCGCGTTCTTCCGCGATGAACTTTTTCCAAACCCTGCCCGGAAAAGAAAATGAATTGAGGAGTTATTACTTATACTTTTGATATCCGGAAATGAACGAAAGAGGCCGATATAGTGCGATTGAAATTACCTCTTGAGCATTAGACGCACGCTTTTGTACTCATCTTGATCTCTCCTTAATGAGTCCCAGACTTCAACTTCTCCTTCCTCGAGTCTAATGATTAGCAGAATGAAGTGGTACCTGCGCACATTTATATACGCAGGTATTCAGAACTCATCAATTACACTT
The DNA here is from genome assembly GCA_947311845.1 of Poa pratensis. Taxonomy (NCBI): domain Eukaryota; kingdom Viridiplantae; phylum Streptophyta; class Magnoliopsida; order Poales; family Poaceae; genus Poa; species Poa pratensis. The sequence continues at coordinate 668,246 of CAMZMU010000123.1, forward strand.
AATATCGGGAAAGCAAAATAAAATGTGTACAAGACAGTAACACTCACCCGAAGTTGTAAGGAAAAAGTATTTCCTTTTTGGTACTTTGTCGCTTAAAAAGCGTTAGCAAAACGTCCTCTGTGTCCTCGGGATGGTCAGCTATGGTCTTGACATGAACTTTATCCGGGTCAATGAACCCAATGTCCCAGATTCCTCCCATTCGGCATTCACGAATCTTCATTCTGCATAATAGCGTACAAAATAATGTTGTGAGGATAATTACAAGCAATGAACGAGCTTAACTATAAATAATTAAATTACACGAATAAATTACTTACAGACAATAGCAGCTGATGATAGATTTGTCGAGAGCAAGTTGATTGTACATCTGAAAAAGTTCGGAGAACTCAACCTGCACACCATATTGTCGGAAGTAGTGTTGTTCCTTAACTCCCGCCATGAGATACATTTTCCCTTCTTTTGCGGCGGCCATGTACCAGTTATGCAATTTATATAACTGTGTTGTTAGAGCACTCGGATTTTCGACCAGAGGCAGCCCGAGTTCAAATTTATATTGAATTGTTATCTGCGCTATGGGGTAACCTGTGTCGCCAATGACAACTTCTCCATGCTCGATTTCCCGAGCTTCAGAAGGCACAATGAGCGGGGCGATCGATTGTGCTTCTTGTTCTCCGAGCTGGGCAACTCTTTTCCCGCACGCTTTTTCTTGCTCCATCTGTGAGGAAAGTACCTTGTCAATACCTCGCTCATAGTCTGAAAGGGGCGGTGGTGGAGGGTCATATAGGTTGTCAACGGTGTGATCTTTTACCTCAGTTGGTATAGTCTTCAGAAGTTCCTTTATGGGGTCCAGTCTTGCCTCCAGTCTTTCCTTTTTTTTCTGTTCAAAAAAGGCTCTCGCCTCTTCACGTGTGCTCACTTCTAATTCCTCCTGAGTCATCTCGCCAGCTAACTTCTCAGGAGCCTTGACTTCCTTGGTTTTTTTTGCACGTTTCTTGACAGGGGACGACGTGAACAGCTTCCGCTTTGTCAAATTACTAGTGGGCGCAGCAGTCGGCTGACGGGACGGCGCGGGCGATGGACTCGCGGTGGGCTCCCAATCGTCGGGGGAGGAGGGTGGACTTTGCTGTGGTGAATTTCTAACCGGAGGAGTCGGTGGCCTTGGCGCCGAGTCTGGAAACTTGATGTATTTCTTCTTCCATAGAACGATACCAAGTTCGACTTCTCCCAATGTCTTCTCGCCTTCAGCTCCGGGAATGTCAAGATGCATTGAGTTGAATCCCGACATAACTTTCGTGACCCCGACACGAGCAAATCCAGCCGGAATCTCACCAAAATGGAAGGTTGATCCAAGTTGATGTGGTAAAGCATAGCCATTCGCCACCGGAAAACTAATGTTCTTCATTGGCGCATGTAACTCACAATTTGTCTTCTCCGTGATATCATCCACGGGGTAGCGCGCCGCCGACGGTTCATCAACTGGTTCATCAACTGCAGGATCTTGTAGCTGCGTGGAACCCACGCTGCTTTTCCGCTGAGATGGGCAGACATCGACTGCATGATCTTCTACTCGCGGCTGAGATTCCCTTTGCTGGGTAATTAAGGCCAGTTGCTCCTTCACATCATGCATCTGGCGTTCTAATGCAGTAAACCTCTCCGCCTCCCTCTTCTTACCTCTGCAATGTTTTCTATAAGTTGCAGCGTCCTCCGGAAACCCTTCAAGAAAACCAACCCCGCCTCCTCTGCCTCGACATCGTCCCCAGTGTTCTTTATTCCCGAGGGCGAGTGAAAGCTCGTCGTCCTCTCTATCGGGAACATATTTTCCCTGTCGGACTAGTTCTATTGCGTCAACTAGTTTTTTGGTGACTCTTGTAATTCTTTTCTTCCATTTTCCCTGTGCAACAATCAGCCCTGTGTTTGGGTCCAACACTGCCCCATGCGCGAACAACCATAACTTGGACCTGTCGGGCCAGTCATCTGTCTGTGGAATGATCCCTTTTTGACGCAGCTCGTTTTCATAGGCTTCCCACTTAGGCACGGCAGTCTTGTAGCCACCTGAGCCCAAACGATGGAAATATTTCTTCTTCTTAGCATTCAACTTATTTTGTTTCGATCGGGCCACAGCGACGGCCGATTTCTTATACGCCACAAATTCAGGCCAGTCATCTTTTAGCTTCTCTAGATGTCCAGTGAAATCTGGAGTTTTTTCTCATATTTTCTCCACAATGTTTTCTTCCAGTTGTTGAATTGCTCGGCCATCTTGCTAAGAGTCCACTCCTTGACTTTATCCTTCCTCCTCTGTGGGAGATCTGCCGGTAGGCTGAAAGAACCCAATATCGACTCCCAAAGGGTTTCTTTAATTCTTTCCTCGACATATTTTGCGCCAATGTTTTTTTTCTTCGGCTCATTCCATTCTGCAACGGTGATCGGGACCATGTCCCTTACAAGAAATCCGCATTGAGCTATGTATTTAGTGGAGATTCCATCGGGTTTCTCCGGTTTGCCTTTTATGCTAACTTCGTCGATCGACAACTTTGCACCATCCGGCAGCTTTAACCCTTGGGCCGGGCCTCGTTTACGGATTGACGTAGATCCAGAGGGCTGAAAGAAAAATGTTTCGTTAATAAGTGCGCATATAAATCAATTAATGCATCTAGCTAGTGATCAACAAGACTTAATATATACCTTGCCGGAGTTCTCTACGGAGTTTTCTAACGGCACTTCTTCTTCGTCGTCGTCTCTGAAGTTTTGTAACTCAAGTCCCTCACCGGAGTCGTTCAAACATTTCGCGCTGAAATCTTCGCCGTCTTCTTCGTCGGTCTCTTCTCCATCGGAATTGGGTCCAAGGGTCTTATCAAATATAATTGCTTGAAAGCGTTCTTCTTTCTCCAAGTCTCGGATGAAGGCCGGGGCGTCGATGATGGGGGCATCGTCCTCCATAGCTCAATGTCACTGCAAATTTGTAATTCAAACTTAGCAATATTTCAAACTTTGCTAAATTTTGAAACTTTGCTACTAGAATTTTCAAACTTAGCAAAATTCACATATTTACTAGAATAAAAAAAATGACAATGCACATATTTACTTATTTACTAGAATAATTTTTCACATATTTAATTACTAGACATAAAATTTACTCACATATTTACAGTACTAAAAAAAGATGAACACTAAAATTTACTCAACTACTATTTCAAACTTAGCAATATTTCAAACTTAGCTAAATTTTCAAACTTAGCTAAATTTTCAAACTTTGCTACTAAAATTTTCTAACTTAGCAATATTTCTAACTTAGCAAAATTAACTTTCAAAGTTAACTTAGCAAAATTATTTTTAGTAACTTAGCAAAATATTTCTAACTTAGCAAAATTATGTTTAGTAACTTAGCAAAATATTTCTAACTTAGAAAAATTAACCTTGCTTTGCTAACTACATTTTCAAATTTTCTAACTTTGCAAAAATATAACCTTGCTTTGCTAACTACATTTTCAAATTTGCCAAGTTTGCTAAATTTTCTAAGTTTTCAAATTTGCTACATTTGGAAAGTTTGCTACATTTTCAAATTTTCTAACATTGCAAAAATTGCTACATTTTCAACTAAAATTCACACATAAAAAATGCACACTACTAAAATTTTGTTTTCTTAGTTTTCAACTAAAATTCAAACATAAAAAATGCACACTACTAAAATTTACTCAAAACTAGTAAAAAAATGAACACTACTAAAAAAAGAACAATACTGAAAAAATAAATAAAAAATTACCTTCGATTGGAGGCCGGAGCAGGGCGCAGGCGACGGCGGAGGCCGGAGCAGGGCGGCGTGGAGGGCGCCGGAGCAGGAGGCCGGAGGGGGCGGGCGCGGCAGAGGCCGGAGAAGGGGCAGGCGACGGCGGAGGCGGCGCACGCGGCGGAGGACGGCGGGAGCAGGGCGCAGGCCACGGCGGAGGCCGGGGGCAGGGGCACGCGCGCGACGGGGAGGCCGGAGATGGCGCAGGGCGGAGGGCGCGTGGCGAAGGACGCGGAGGGCGCGCGGCGGGCCGTCGGCCGGAGCAGGGGTTCGCCGGGGCAGGGCTTTGCCGGAGCAGGGTCGCGTCGAGGAGGAGACGTCGACGGCGTCGAGCAACTTGGCGATTTGGGGAGCGCGGCGTCGATCCCTTGCTTAACCGCATTCTTTAGTACCGGTTGTATAGAACAACTGGTACTAAAGGTCTGCTTGGGCCGCGGTGAAATTTCGCGCGCGAAGCCCACCCCTTTAGTACCGGTTGTACTTAACAACCGGTACTAATGGGCTTTTGATTTTTTCTCTAGTTTCTTTTTTCTTTCTTATGTTTTCTATTTTTTATATATATTTGGTTTCTATTTTGTTTTTCTCCAGTTTCTTTTTCTTTAATATATATTTAATTTAATTGTCTACAAAATTGTAATAATTATCTACCTATTTGTTTTCTGTTTTTATATCTATTATCTATTTGTCAACGACGTCAATACGTAGGGGGGGACACGTGTCCTCCCAGCGCTGGGGGGGGACACGTGTTTGACACGAGCCGATTTGCCGGTCAGAGTGGCCACTGGAGAAGGTAGGCAGGGGAAACCGTATGTTTTGTTCTATCACTTGGAAATGCTAAAGATCTTGGAGAATGCAGAGATTGTGTTGGTAAAACTGCAGCTGATTGACATAGTGTTTAGATCTCTCTTCTGAGTTTTCAGGACATAGTTACATAAAAGGTTTAATACATTATTACATCAGCAACAACATCCCTATCTAGTGTTTAGTTTTTCTTCTTGTGTGTCCCTTTCTTCTGATTGCGCCGTAGCCATGGACATTCTTCATCATTTAACACGATGCTTGGGTCAGTTTTCACTTTGAAGGGCGGAATTTCATCAAACTTATTGTAATCTTCTGACATGTCTGTCTTGTCCTCCACTCCCACGATATTTATTTTTCCTGAAAGAACTATGTGGCGCTTTGGCTCATCGTATGATGTACCGGCTTGCTTATCTTTTCTTTTTTCGGTCTGGAAGACATGTCCTTCACATAGAAAACCTGAGCCACATCATTGGCTAGGATGAATGGCTCGTGCGGTACGCAAGATTCTTGAGATCCACTGTAGTCATTCCGTACCGCCGGTCTATCTCTACCCCGCTTGACAGGTTGACCCATTTGCACTGAAACAAAGGGATCTTAAAAGAAGGTCCATAGTCAAGTTCCCATATCTGCTGTATGCAACCATAATATGTGTCCTTTGTCCCATCGTCGTTTGTTGCATCAAAGCGGACACCACTGTTTTGGTTAGTGCTCTTTTTGTCTTGGGTTTCCGTGTAAAATGTATTCCCATTTATCTCGTACCCTTGGAAAGTCAATATAGTCGAAGATAGTGACTTGGCCAACAAGTATAGCTCTTGTCCAACAGTGTTGTTATTAATGAGATGTGTACGCAACCAACTGCCGAAAGTATCCACGTGTTTCCCTTTAATCCAGAAGTTAGTCTCCTCCGGGTATTGGGAGCGTAAAATATCCATGTGTTTCACGATATACGGAGCCACCAATCTGGAATTTTGTAGAACTGTGTAGTGTGCACATTCTTGTTACCTAAATATATACTGTTAGTCTTATCTAAACAGTGCGTGCATGCATTGTATCCCTTGTTTGACTGTCCTGAAATGTTACTAAGAGCAGGCCAATCATTGATGGTTACAAACAGCAACGCTCGTAGGCCAAATTCGTCCTGTTTGTACTCATCCCACACACGTACGCCTTCGTCAGACCACAACTGTAAAAGTTCATCAACTAATGGCCTCAGAGACACATCAATGTCGTTGCCGGGTTGCTTCGGGCCTTGGATAAGCACTGGCATGATAATATACTTTTGCTTCATGCACAACCAAGGAGGAAGGTTATAGATACATAGAGTCACGGGCCAGGTGCTATGACTGCTGCTCTGCTCTCCAAACGGATTCAAGCCATCTCTACTTAGACCAAACCTTAAGTTCCTTGCGTCAGCTGCAAATTCCCCAAACGCACTGTCGATGTTTCTCCACTGAGACCCATTAGCGGGGTGTCTCAGCATCTCGTCTTCTTTACGGTCTTCTTTGTGCCATCGCAACAACTTGGCATGCTCTTTGTTTCGGAACAAATGTTTCAACCGTGGTATTATAGGAGCATACCACATCACCTTCGCGGGAACCCTCTTCCTGGGGCTCGGCTCGCCCTCAACATCACCTGGGTCATCTCGCCCGATCTTATACCGCAATGCACCGCATATCGGGCATGCATTCAAATTCTCGTACTTCTCACCGCGGTAGAGGATGCAGTCATTGATGCATGCATGTATCTTCTCCACCTCTAATCCTAGAGGCAGACAATCTTCTTTGCTTCGTATGTATTGTGCGGCAATTCATTATTCCTTGGAAGACTCTTCTTAAATATTTGTAGCAACTCCTGAAATGCCTTGTCAGATATTCCATTCTTTGCCTTCCACTGCAGCAATTCCAGGGTGGTACCCAGCTTTTTCTGGCCATCTTCACAATTTGGGTACAACAATTTTTTGCGATCCTCTAACATGCGCTCCAACTTCGACCACTCGTTTTCACTTCCGCACTTCATCTGTTCATCAAGAATGACCCGACGAAGATCATCATCATCGGACTGATCGACAATGACCTCGAGCTCAACTTCGTCTTCCCCCATTGTAGTATCACCGTGTTCAGAGAACACAGGATAGTTGTCATCATTCTCTTCTTCAGGGTCTTCCATTATTCCCCCTCTTTCTCCATGCTTGGTCCAACAAAAATAATTGGGCATGAAACCTTGTCGCAACAAGTGGGAGTGTATGGTTCTTACGCTCGGGTAATTCCTCGTATTCCGACATTCATCACATGGACAAATCATAAAACCATTCTTCAGCTTGTTTAACTTAACCACATCGAGAAAACGATGCATGCCATCAATGAACTCGGGACAGCGTCGATCACCATACATCCATTCTCGCTCATCTGCATTACATAAATACATCAAAAACCATTACACCAGCTAAATAATGAATAGAGATACGTTACCAAATTAATTTATACAAGTTCATCACATTAAAACCAAAGTAGAGTAGTGCCCAAATGTAATACATAATTCTCACGAAACATACATCAATCGAAACTAACATACAACTATCTAAAGAATTTAAATCCAACAACAAATGCGATTAGAATCGCAACCAAGGTAACTATTGAACCAACAGCATAATGATACCAAGCCTCTTGACTAATGACATATTTTCTAATCTTTTTAAGCTTGAAGCGCATTGCATCCATCTTCATCTCGTGAGCAGCGACGACGTCGGCAAGCTCGTCCCCGTGAGCATCAACGATGTCGGCAATCTTCAAGTCCAATACCATCTTCTCTTCCAGGCATTGGAGACGAAGATCTTCACTTATTTTCAATTTTTCTTTCAAATCATTGTTTTCTTTTTTAAAAAACTCGACAATAGGGTCGGCTGGAATTCCGGTTCAACTACCTCCTAAATAAAAATATATCTGTGTCAAGTTGGTCGTCATGATTGTTATAAACACGAAACAAAATAAATAGTTATAAAAATATACCACATCCGAATCATAGACCGGACGAGGGCCGACGGGGACGGATATCAAAACCATGACACTATACATATAAAAAAACATAAGAAAATTATACAAGAAATAATTATGCATTTAAATCATATAACTAACAATTTTTTAAATAAAAGATAGAAAAAGAGGCTCACCGAGGTGGTGTCGGTGACGGAGCGGCGCGGGCGATCGACGGCGGTGAGGACACTATATAAAACCACAAATTATACTTTAATTTGAGCTCAAAATGCATATAAAACAAATGAAATCCCTAACTTAGGCATTTCATCAAACATCTTGCAAGCACCAGCAAAATCAAACTTGCTAAACTTGCACGAAAATGAGCTAAACTTGAAATGCCGGAAGAGAAGATGAAGTTGCTAACCCTTATATATGTAGGTGCCACCAATCTTGGAAGTTGTTGGAGAAAAAAGGGGTGAATTTGAGCTTGGGAGAGCAAAGAGAGAGGAAAAATGGAGTTGAATTCGAGCTCAAAATGGAGCTGGCTCGGGGTGGAAGAAGGTTATAGTGCCCGAGACCTTTAGTACCAGTTGTTATTACCAACCGGTACTAAAGGTCTCGCCGTGGGGGCCACCAACCATGGCCGCATGTGCCGCGGGCTTTAGTACCGGTTGTTGTTAGCCTTTAGTACCGGTTGCTAAGAGCAACCGGTACTAAAGGTCCTCGCCGCGGTGCCCCTGCTGGCACACGAACGCAACCGGTGCTAATGCCCCCCTTTAGTACCGGTTTTTGTACAACCGGTACCAAAGGGGGCGGACCGTTGCCCCCTTTTCTACTAGTGTATAAACAGCCCCAAAATAGGGGTAATGGAACTCGGTAATGGAATATTTACATGAGTTTGTGGGGAGTGAGAGGATAGTTACATGGTTGCTACAAAAAACTTAATGAAAGCATGCTTGTCTTCCTTAGTTGAACTATGACTGAGAAATCATGTTTAAATCTGGTAGCCCAAGATTGAATATCAGGTTAAATTCCATTAAAGCATAGCTTATTCCTCTCTTTCCAAAGATTACTTTATTAGATTTCAGTTATTACAAAGATTACATTATGGGTCGTACATGATCGCAACATGTATCAACCATCTAAAAAATAAAGACAACATGAAATGGCACTACATGATCGACATCCTGAGATCAAAACGCTAGGTGCATCGGCCAGAAGAATCTAGATCTAAAAAATCCGTTCTTTTACGTACCCTTTTGGGTACCTCAAAGAATGATAACATGAACATATGCAAACTTGTTAAAACCGAGTTGATCAAGATGAGGCGATCCCCCCATATATGACAGGAGATTTCCTGCCGAGCTAACTAGCTTTTTTCAAATCTATCTTCAACCGGTTTCCACTCGCCATTTTTTAGTTTTAGGAAATGAATTAGGATACCCAAATATCTAAAAGGATAGGTTCCAGATTCACAACGATTTTTTTTTCTATATTGATCTTCCACCTCCTTTGTTTTGCCAAAACAAAAGCGTTCACTCGGGTCTCATGACCTCCTCTAGCATATTCCATTTGAAGGTTCTTACTAGTGCATGAGAAAGTAGTTTGTTTCCTCGAGCTCGAAGACACAAGCTTAGACCATGCACTATGTTGAACCTAATAATAGGTAAAAATGGCAGGCTTCGGAACCTTCTTTGGATCGATGGAGTCTGGCAAGCGCTTTGAACCTGTCTTATAATTATTTAATGATGCTTGCGGCCTTGCTTTTAAGCAATCTATCTTTCTATTTACTCTATGCCATGTGGGAAAATTTTCCCTGCTCCTTGGATGTGATTGCTTTGAACCGAACCAACGATTGAGTTCGCTTCTCAATCTGACACACTTGAATCGTGCCCCTACTATGTATTCAATTTAAACCGCTTTTCGACCACATAGTGGATGGTCTTAGCCCATTGAACACAACAAAACACCTGTTGCATGTATATCGCCACGGGAAACCGCCCCCCAAGGTGCTTTCTTCCTAGACGCCCAAACGCCAGTGACTGGAAGGGAATATGAGAGAGCAGAAATCATCGATTTGAGGCCAGTTTTGGCTTTTTCTAAGAGTGATGGAAACTGGAAGTTATGTGACCATTACGACCTACGACGAGCATATAAGATAGCAAAATCGACGTAAATATTTGCTGGTCCGAACTATGACCCGATTGAGACATAAAATGTATTTCTGGTGGGCGAAATACCAGTTGTATGAGATATTATTTGAGCTAAGACGTGACGTACGAAGATTAAACTTCCTGTGATTTAATACTTAGAGAATAACTAAGATGACGAAACATTTGAAGTATATCATATATAATATAAATGTATAATCGACCCTTAAGAAACAAGTAGGCATACGCATTATTATATTGACACAATTATATGGAGAGAAGATGGTAATATAAAATAACTTAAAAGAAGCCAATCAATCATGCATGTTTTCTTCAAGAAGTGGACAAGAAATACATTGGTAACAGAATATATTCTCTACCCAAACCAGCTGATGTATGTTTATTTGATTAGGACTCACGGGTTAGCCCCTCTACTTACCACTTGGTAGTATGCAAAATGCCATCCGCCTTTATCCAAATCTTAGGTCATACAAGCCTATTCGGGAGCTAATATTCCTGTGAGATGTGGTGCAATATCTATTAGGCTAACTCTTAAAATCTATTATAGGAGTAGTCAGAAAACGGAAGTGCTTTGCGACACGAGAGAACGATATAATTCCCAGCATTACAATTATTTACATTTTGCTGGAAAGAAATATTGTTCGGCTACAAGCTATTGACAGAAAGAAAAAATATTCATCATTAGTGTCATGTTCCGCTGGGAAAGCATTGGGGACCTTATATATATTACATACGATATTCTGGATATTACAATATATACTCACACAAACTAAAAATGAGTGAACAGACGATATGGATGCCTGAGCTACACGTAACTTTTTATTTTGAAAATTTCAAAAATCATATTTAGAGTTTTCAAAAATCTAAAAAAAATCATGGATGTACATGATGGTGTATTCTACCGGCGTGTAAAATCTAAACAAGAAATACGCTGTATTTTGGGCTCTGTAAAAATGGGAAAAAATCTGAATTTGAAAGTAGTGGATAGTGCAAATTTTGAACTCTACAAAATCTGACAGGTTTTGTTATTTTTTGCTTTTTTTAGATAAAGAGTGTATATTAATATCGCGGAGATACAAATTTACACCCAGCCTCTGCAACAACGCAATAGCCAAAGCCATTACGGATGCACACAGCCGAAAGACAATAAGAAGAAGAAATAAAAAGAAAGTCCCGCTACAGAGTTACAGTCCTTGCAGCAGCCGCACAACCACCACCAAGACACCACCTGATGTCCAAATCTTCAAAAGCAAAGCCTTCAAGAAGAACAGTGCCAGACACAACCAATTAAGGCCAGACCTTGGGTTTTCACCCTGAAGATAATAGTCCCCGCTCTCAAAACAAAAAAAACATTAGAACATCATGTAATTTAGAACGGAGAAAGTATTTGTAAAGATAAACTAACATTTAAAAAGTTCACTCAGAAACTTTTGCCAATTGGGTAACGTCTGAAGTTCTGGAAGTTTCATGCCGAATACGTGGACACTGTCTCAAACCCATGCCATACATAGACACTTTCTGGGGAAGAAGATCGTCTCAAGAAGCTGTGGCGCAAGAGTAAACACCATAGTATCTCTTATTTGGATGATAGTGATATTTTTCTTTTGTTCGGGGTCAACCTGTAAACGCCACTCCATCTGACCTCCCCGCAATCAATTATTGTATGATTTTCCTCTTAACGTGGATTTTCTCGTAGACTGTGTGCAGAATATATAGTTGTTATTTTTTAAGAAAAAATATTGTGCTGAACTTCCGCTGTGCGCAAAAAGAATTCAGATCTCAGAATTTTTGTTTTAAATAATATTTTTTAAACTTTTATTCGGAAAGTAACGTTTTCAACAAATTTGAATAATAGCACGCTGTCGTCAACAGCCGTGCCGAAACAGCACGTTTCGTCAGTGCCCTTGCCGAAACCATCGTTTCGTCCTTGCCACTGACGAAAGGCCCACTTGGTTAGCACCAGCGCCGGCCGCCGTGTCGACTCGTCTTGGTTAGCACAAGCGTCATAAAAGGAAAGAGAAGAGAAAATCGACTCGTCTTGGCACCAAATAGGGACCCATAGGGGCGGCAGCGGCGTGCGGCGAGACCGGGGTGGCTGCGGAGCACGGCGACCCAGGCGCGAACGGAAGACAAGCCGGGGCGGCGGAGGCCGGGCAAGGCGCGACGATGAAGTGCGGGCAAGGCGCAGCAGCAGCGTGCGGCGAGCTCTGATGCGGATGTGCCCACGGGCCCATGGTGAACCATGCCGGCCATGAACCGCTCCGGCCGGAACTCCAGCAGCGACTCCCAGTACGCAGGGTTGCGGCCAATGGCCCACACGTTGATGAACACCGCCGTGCCAGCCGGCACCGTGTACCCGCCGCCCAACTCCATTTCCTCCGTCGACAGCCGGTGCGCGATCAAAGCCGCGGGACGAAGCCGCAACGTATCCTCGTACGCCGCTTGCAGGTACAGGGATCCTGTCGCTGCCGACCACCGCGTCGACCACGTCACGCATCTTGCGGAGGCACTCCGGGTGGTTAATCAGCTCCGCCAGCATCCACTCGATCATTGCCGCCGACGTGTCGAAGCCGGCAGTCACTACGTCCTGCCAAGATGAGTCGTCGCCGTCGCGCATGCCGCCGTGTCGCGACAGGAACAAGTTCCACTCGCCCGTCAATGTTGGAAACGGAAAGCACGATCGGCTGCGTTTGTCCGGATGATCGATCGATATGTACGTGAATAGCTAGCTAGCTAGTTTCGGCGCAGAAGCACGATCGGCTGCGTGTGTCCGGCTGCTTGATTGATTCGTTTGTGAATAGCTAGCTAGCTGGTTTCGGCACAGATCATGACGAAAGAAGGTCTTTCGTCAGTGGCATGAACGAAACGATGGTTTCGGCAAGGGCGCTGACGAAGCGTGCTATTTCTCAAATTTTCTGAAAACGCATGTTACTTTTCGAATAAATGTTTTAAAAAATATTATTTTAAAAAAAATTCCTCAGAACTCATCCTGCAGGACTTATGGCCTTATGGGGCACCATGCATGTGCATATTACTGAACAAAAATTGTATTCCGCTCACGTTGTGCAAGTTCAAGCGTGTCCTTTAGGCCAGGGTTTCGGTTACCGGCCGAAATACCGCGGTAACCGGCCGATAAACCGGATTTACCGGCCACCCCCGTTAATTGTGTATACTGGAAGAAAAAACCCGGAATTTCAAATTTGGACCGAATTTGTGCTTCCAAAATTTAAATTTGTTTTTTCGGCGTTTTAGTTTGAATCCTAAATTCTTTCCGTAAATTTATGCCGGTAACCGGCCGGTATTGTTCGGTAACCACGGTTACCAGAAATACCGGCCCCCTCCAGGATTTTTTTAAAACGGTAACCAAACCTTGCTCTAAGCTCAAGTTTAATATCTTCAGAGGTAGTCTACAGGTCTGCGATTTTATAGTCATGGAGGAGATGCAGTGAAGTGTGCGTAGTGAAGCCTCCAGGATCTGGACCCTGTTGGACTGAGTGAGACATCTAACAGAGTTTAATTAGTCCCCCATGCTAACATAAAATTAAGTACTCCATAAACTAACCCGGCCCTAAGAGCACACAAATACATAAATACTCACGCCTAAGCATAATTAAGAAAGAACTATGCCTTCTTTGACGGACAACGAGCATGCAAGAAGCACCCCTTTATCTAAGAAAAAATGCATGAAGCACCCAACCGAATCATGTAGACATCAGTATGACGACGCTTGGCCCCTCCCTTAGTCATTTTTTTTTTTGCGAGACAGATCCGGTGATAACACCAGAAAACTTACAGAACAGCCCAAAGATCAACAAAAATTACACACAGGTCCTGCAAGTCCTCGAGGACGCCATTGACGAAGAAGACGTACCGCGGCATGGCCGCCGCCGCTCCTCCAGCGCAACCGCTGCAACCTTGGAAAGGAAGGAGTCCCCAGGCGGATGGGTGGTCGACAGAACTCGGCTCAAAGAACCTCCACCTCACCTCGTCGCCGTCGCCCTCAAACTGGCCGCCATCACCATCACCGTCGAAACCATCAAGCCGGAGTCGCCGCACCACAAACTCCGGAACGGGGAAGAAGCCCAACACAGCTCCACCGAGCTGCGAGCGCCTCGGGGGAGGCAGATCCGTGGCCGCGCTCCGCGGAGCACCACCACCGGCGAGGATCTCCGCCTCCGCAAAACGCCGTGCCGACCACGCCATCCTCACCACAACGCCGCCGGCAGGCAAACCACTCAACCCTAGACTATACAGGCGAGATCCTGGGTTTCCCCACCCTCCCGCCGCCGGAGCGGCCGGCGGAGGGAGGGGAAACCGGCAGATCGACGCCGGCGAGCTGGATTGAACGAGGGTGAAAAAGTTCCTCTCCTTTACTGTAGCGGGGGAGAGAGTCGGGTCCAAGCTCCCAACCAACTATCCCCCTCCCTTAGTCATTGGTTAAGTATGTTAGCATATCTCTATTTTGCTAGCTTAAGAGAAAGCCAAGATTTGAACCCACACTCTTGCTCTAATACCTTGTCAACTTTTATGCACCAACCAATAAAACCAAAAATTTGAACAGATAAAAAAACACGGGCAATTCAAATGATAAATATTGACATGGTCGTCGTCATCTTGCACTTTACCCCATCAATCTGCACGTTGTTCCCTACAAATTTATAAAACAGCAATGTATGTTAGGTCTGTCGGATACAAAGACTCTGATCACAAGTAGTATGTGTCACACTGTCAGGTCAATTCTACAGCCTGAAAGTATTAATAGTCAGCATAGATTATGATAATGCAAGCGAGCTTTTGTCATGCCTCACAGGAGATGTCTCTATCCACGGACACCAGGAGCAAGATTAATAGTATTGCATTCAGTTGACTATCATGTTTATAACCTGCTGGATCTTCCGCATACAAATGAAAAAGTGGTACAGCCCAACTGGTACAGTACCTCTGTCTTGAGGTAACGTGCGCCATTCATGTCCTTCAGTGGCATTGTCGTAGCCGCTATTTGTCTTGCCTATCCGTTTATCTGATCTCTCGCTTTGTGGACCAAGGCGCCGAGATTGGACCAAAAAGAAATTTGAGAGAACAATGTCGAGCTGCTATACTATCGTTTCGTGGATATATATGTGTATAGTGTACGCGGATGATTTGAGGGGTTGAGTACAGATTCGGTGGATTGGATTTTTCAATGAGACTGATCACTGATTCTGAGGGCGACATAGCACCTAGGGACTAGGGTGTCAGATATATCACGGATGCTGGATGTACACTTGTCTCATTTGCTTTAGATCTTGTGGAATTTTGATGTCCAATTTGCTACATAGGCAAAACAGAATGAACTTGAAGGCAAGAAGGTTTACGAATTCACTGAAAGCTACTCCCTCCGTTCCTAAATATAAGATGTTTTAGTTTTTATTCACATGCACATGTATCTAGATGTATGTGGACATGTTTTAATGTGTATATGCACTCATTTGGCTTTGTACCTAGCCAAACATGTGATATAGATAGAACATCTTATATTTTGAAATGGAGGTAGTAGAACAGAGAAGATAAGGAGTCTGCCAGGGTACGAACGGTATAATTTCCCATGTTTTCAGAAAGTAGTCAAGTGGGGCTGCCTCAAGTGGTGGCTACCAACTTCATACATGGATGGGAGCTCAAATCCTGTATGAAGACATATCTACAAGGTTGGTTGGTGAAAAGAAAAGGGTTGCCATTCTATGGAATGTGATTGAGCACCACCCTGGCCCAAGTTAACTTCCCAATAAGGTCAGAACTAAATCCCCCTTTCCGTGAGTTAGATCTACTTGTCTAATCATATTGCAAATTAAAAATCCAAACGGAGATCGCGCAGCTATTCAGCCTCGTTGGATAGATTGCACTTTTTTTTTTGCGAAAAATCCGCCGATCTATTAATA
Source organism: Poa pratensis (assembly GCA_947311845.1). Classification (NCBI taxonomy): domain Eukaryota; kingdom Viridiplantae; phylum Streptophyta; class Magnoliopsida; order Poales; family Poaceae; genus Poa; species Poa pratensis. The sequence goes on from CAMZMU010000123.1 coordinate 683,889, forward strand.
ATCATCCACAGCAGTACAATAGACCCAAAACGTAATAAAAATTACAAATAGGTCCATGGATCACCTAGCGACGACTACGAACACTGGGACGAGCCGAAGGCGCGCCGCTGTCACCACCCTTCCCTCACCGGGCTCGGGCAAAGCTTGTCGTAGGAGAGCTTGTTGTAGTAGAGAGAAGGGAAGTCGTCGTGCTAAGATCTCAAAGGGCCAGCGCACCAGAGCAGCAACCATCGCCAAATATGAGAACCGTAGATCGGAAGAAACTGACCTACAACCACCCTGACGAACACGAAAACTGAGCAGATCCCAGAAGATCCGCCGGACACATAACTCCACACGCCCTCCGCTAGCGCCAAACGCACCACCGGAGCGGGGATAGGGCGGAGAGTACCTTGTTCTGACTCCGGGATATCGCCGTCGCTTCACCACCCAGACAAAGACACGAAAACTATCTAAAACAGCAAACGAGAACCAACCCGCTGGCGAGAGGCCGAGATCCACCACCGCTCCAAGGCCTGAAAGGCCATTGGAGGCGGGGCGAACCAGAAGCGTCGCCGGCGGCTGGGACGGGAAACGGGATTGCCCTACGATCGCCCTTGCGATCGCCTGCTTCCGTACCGGTTGGGTTGGATAGATTGCACTTGTCACCTATTAGGCAGCTATTCAGCCTCGTTGGATAGATTCCAAGTGGTATTCGGCAAAACAACGTTATCTTAGAATAAGAATCACAATACATGTTCACTCAAAAGATAACACATATCGCAAGTTCCCACCCGAAACAATTATTTCTTCAAAGAAACGGTAAACATCAAGAATGTTACACATGTGAAACTATTAAAATCCACACTATCTTGGTTGATGCTTGCGGTGGATAAATACCAGGTTGAACACGAAAACAAGAAATGCCAGCAAGGAATGTTAGAAAATTAGTACAATAGCAACAAGGAAAAATGCATCTCTTTCCCATATAAAATACTCCACTAAATATGCTTCCATAGGATTTGGACTGTTGTGTTTGTGTCGAATATTATGTACGAGTTGGGTTACGTTTGGACTTGGAGTTGTATTAGGTGTGGATAGGATACGAGTAGTGTTCGAGTCGAACTCTTTTAGTCTGGGCCTCTCATATAATGATGGGAGCACCACACGTGTAACCTATGACGACTTGATAGCAACAGACATGCAGGGGGAGCCGGCGGCTTGTGCCGGCACCTAGGGCGGCCAGGGTTGCGGTATCAATGGGGAGGAGCAGAGATGTAGGCGAGTTCGCCGAACTGCGTTAACAAATCTCGGTGTCGTCATCGGTGTTGCGATTGCTTGGTTCTCGATAGATCAATTATGCGCATACGACGGTAACAATTGGTATCAGATTGAGGTTGGAGGTCGCGGATCATTGATCTATAGGATAGAGGATGTGTATTGGAGGAATCTTTGTTGCGGGCAGAGTTCGTTGAGAGAACTACCGTGAAAGCTAGAGGATTTGGGAGATTGAAAGCTGCAACGTCATGGATTCTATCGGCGGCAGCGGATTGATTCAGCAACACAAAGAAGCAGTCGGAAGCGGTTTTCAAATACGGCGGCGGCAGATCGTTTTCGATATGTGCAGGTACGCATGTTCGAGTCGGATTGCGCTGCAAGGAGCGCGTGGACGTGCTTGTGGGCCAAGGCCCACGGTGGCAGCAGCGTTTGCATTGTGCAGCCGTATACATGCACTGCATGTGAGATTTGTTAGGTGAAAAAAAAAGGTCGTCAAGTACGTGGTTTTTTTTTTACTACAATCCGTGGCCTTTATGATCTGTTGCAGCAAACTCGCTAGCAACAATATGAGATACATATTATCTAGTACATGATCATGCCACAGCATTACACCACCCGAGGCTAATCTAGCACCATCAGTAGCTAAGACATGAGCCACTGTATTACAAACACGCTTACAGTACATCACTTTGTAGTCTATGAAGTTGGTAACTAGTTAAAATTTGTCTCCCTGAAAAGAACTCCATGGCGAGCTGAGTCAAACTCAGTGGATTGGAGAGCCGATTTAAGCAAGGAAGCATCAGTTTCAATGATTATCCGCTCCATACCCGCATCGCTTGCAAACTCGAGAGCCTTTAGACAGGCAATGACTTCATCATGAAGAGCATCGACATGACCAAGCTGTCCCATACCTGCACCGCAGACCTCCCCGTTGCAATCTCTAATACAGAAACCCCAACCGCTAGTTCCAAATTCCCTGCAAAACGATCCGTCAATGTTGATTTTTACGTAATCTACAGGGGGTTGGATCCACCGAACAGTGGCAGGAGCAGGAGCACCAACACCGTGATTTTTACACAGGTAGGAAGTGAACTCAGAGGTGTATTGAATTGCAGCCGAGGCTACAGCAGCCGGTGTAGGAGGTTTGTCCCCAGCGTTCACTGAATTTCTAGTACTCCAGATCTTCCAGAGAAGTGTGATACTCCTCCGTCCAAAAATATCTGTCTTAGATTTGCCAAAAAGTGGATGTATCTAGACATGAAACATGTATATGTACCTTCACTTTTGTACAAATTTGAGACACTTTTTTTGGGACGGAGGGAGTAGATAGCAAGTGGGAGTTGTCGTCCAACTTCATTAAAGCCTCAATCCTTTGCAAGGCATTTGTACACTGTAGTAGCTCTCCTCGGACAACCTCCAGATTTGCTTCGTGCCACAGTAATTTGGCGAATTTACACTTGAGAAAAATGTGGCCGCAATCCTCATCAAATTTGTGGCACATAGGGCAGAGGGTATCAAGGTCCAACCCTTTGCGCTTCAGGTTCATCTTGACAGGTAAGCTATTATGCCCCAATCGCCAAAGAAACATATTGATTTTCCTGGGGGTATTCAGACTCCAAATCACCTGCCATTTGGTTGATGCGCCTGTTGTCGGATTTGCTACAGTCGATGAGGAAGTTTCACCTGCAGCAACATCCAGCAACTTGAGCCTGAGCTTATACGCCGACCTGATAGAGAAGATTCCCTTCGGATCGGGGTGCCAAGCTGGAAAATCATCAAAACCTTCTTCGATTGGGATGGTGAGGATATGTTCAGCATCATCATCATTGAAAGTTTGCCTGACAAGATCTTGGTCCCATTGTCCCGTGACCGGGCAGATAAGATCAAATACTCGCTCTAGTAACTGATGACGGTGTCGGTGCGTAGTTGGTCTTCTAGTAGTACCTCTGGGAATCCACGGGTCCTCCCATATGTTGATGCTTAGACCATCGCCCACCCGCCAGATTAAGCCTTGCTTGATCAGGTCACGACCTTTAAGAATGCTATGCCATGTGTAAGAGATTCCTTCTGATGGAGAGACATTCAGAAAATCGCCCGTTGGGAAATATTTGCCTTCTAGTAATTTTGCACACATAGAGTCCGGATTAGTAAGAATTCTCCAAGCCTGCTTTGCCAGCATAGCGATATTAAAGGAGTAAAGGTCTCTGAAACCCATGCCCCCATCCTTTTTTGGTCTTGATAATTTTTCCCAAGAGAGCCAATGCAACTTTGTTTCTTTATCCATTTGACTCCACCAAAATCTGCATATCATGGAAGATATTTCATCACACAACTCTTTAGTTAAGTCAAAACATGACATGTCAAAGGTAGGGATCGCTTGCGCCACTGCCTTGATAAGAATTTCCTTTCCCGCTTTAGATAGGATCTTTTCTTGAATCCTCGCCCAAATCTTACCCTTCAAGTATTGGAACATTCTTTTCCTTGCTCTCCCGTTATAGATAGGAAGGCCAAGATTTTTCTCATTAGCTCCTTCACTTGTCATATGAAGACAACCAAGTATCTCAGATTTGCGAATAGCATTACAGTTCGGGCTGAAGAGGGCAGTGCTTTTCTCCCTATTAATCACTTGACCTGAACATGCTTCATATTGGTCTAAAATTCGTTGCAACTCTGTGGCATTGTCACAATCAGCCTTAAGCGAAAGCAGAGAATCGTCAGCAAAGAGGAGATGTGATACAGTTGGAGCCGTGGGACAAATTCTAATTCCATCAATGAGTCCTTGTTGGACATCAATGTGGAGAAGTGATGAAAACCCTTCAGCAACAATCAAGAAAAGGTAGGGGGACAAAGGGTCTCCTTGTCTAAGTCCACGTTGCGGGTGAATGACGTCAGTAAGCTCCCCATTGACTTTGATTCTGTAGGTCACAGACCGGACACATTTCATAAGGAGAGACACCCAGCTAGAACGGAACCCAAGTTTACAAAGCATTGCTTCAAGGAAATTCCATTCCACCCTGTCGTATGCTTTACTCATATCTAATTTGACTGCCATATAAGCATCTCCACTTCGTTTGTTTTTTTATAAAATGTGTCATTTCATAAACAACCAACACGTTGTCGGTGATGAGTCGACCCGGAACGAAAGCGCTCTGGTTTTGGGAAATTATGTCTCCAAGAAAGACTTTAAGTCTGCTTGCAAGGAGCTTAGCGACAATTTTGTAGATGACATTGCAAAGACTGATTGGTATCAAGTCTTTGATGCACTCCGGGTTCTTAACTTTGGGGATTAGAACCACTGTTGTATTATTCCAGTCAGCCGGCACGGTGCCTCCATTAAAAACTTGCAGAACCTCATACTTGATACGATCACCGACCACCTCCCAGAACCTTTTGTAGAAAATGGCAGGCATACCATCTGGTCCTGGTGCCTTTAAGTCACCAATGTTTTGCAAGGCCTCAAAGACTTCCTCTTCAGTAAAAGGTGAACAGAGGGAGTCGTTGATATAATCTGTGACACGTGGCTGCACATGATCTAAAAGTTCAGATAAGTTAGTTGCTGGCTGGGCTGTGAAGAGTAACCTGTAATAATCAGAAATATATTGTTTTAACCCCTCCTAGCTCTCTATGATTTCACTGTTCTCTTTTCTTAGTTTTGTGATTCTATTTCTTTTCTTCCTGTCTGAGCAGCAGTTATGGAAGAAGCGAGTGTTTCGGTCTCCTTTTTTCAGCCAATCAACATGAGCACGTTGTCTCCAATAGATGTCTTGTTGATCCTCAAGGCGTTCCAGTTTAAATCTCAAAACTTGCTCACGGTGGACTGATTCCTCAGAGATTGTATCTTTGAGGCAGCGATTTATGTCCTTCTTTGTTTTCTTGATACGCTTATCAAGATCTCCCAGAACATTGGGACTCTAATCCTGAAGCTTCATGGCTACTTTCTTAATTCTGTCAGCCGCTGAAAAAGACCCATCAAAAACATCATTCAAAGCATCATGTACAAGCTGAGCGCAGCTATCCTCCTGGAGCCAAGCCGCCTCAAACCGAAAAACATGATCAAAGCTGGGGTTAGGTGCCGGTGTACAGCTGGTGTCAAGGATCAACGGACGATGGTCTGAATGTCGGGGTTCGCCATTGATGATCTTTACAGCAGGATAAATATAGCGCCATTCAATATTGGCGATTGCTCGGTCCAGGCGCACTTTAATATACCGGTCGTGACGATGACTATGGTTTCTCCATGTAAAGATATCGCCCATGAATCCAAGGTCAGTCAGCTCACAAAACTCAATAGCTTCTCGAAACTGGTCCATTTGGGCTTGATGTTTTGGGGCACCGCCAACCTTCTCATGTTGGAATAGAATTTCATTGAAATCGCCCATACAAAGCCAGGAGCCTAAACCTTGTTGTTTAAGATCCCGAAGAATTCTCCAGGTCAATTGCTTGTCTTCAGGGTCACCATATACGCCAGTGAACCACCATACAACATCACCATCCAAAATATTAGCATCAATATAGAGGCGTTAACATCACGGACTGAGACGTCCACATCGCGCTTCCACAAGAGAGCTAGACCTCCACTTCTACCATCGCAGTTGTTGACAGCCATATTCGGCATATCCAATAACCATCGGAATTTTTGCATACGTTGTTCATCAAGCTTTGTTTCAAAGAGGAATAAAACATCTGGATCCTCACGCTTCTTCACATCCAAAAGCCCTCGAACTACTGGCCGATTTCCGAATCCTCGACCATTCCACGCCACAATCTTCATTGAATCTGGCAGAGCCGTAATCACAGCTCAATCTTCCAGCAACTCCACTCTCTTCCTCAACACGCCTCTGATTCGCTGCCACTTGAGGGATTAGGGGCTTCTTTCCTGTAATATTATTCCTGCTCATTCAAAACTGTATTTGGGCAGGGAAACTGAAGGCACAAAGGGATGTAAGTGACAGCAGAAGCAACGGGGATGGATTGACGATCAGAGAGCAAAAGAGAAAATCGGAGCACCGCTATCCGACAATAAGCACTCGCGGCAGTAGGAATCCGACCACTGCGGCGCCAACCAGCGAGGAAACGCCTAGGTGAGGAAAGGAGCACTTCTGGAAAGTTCTAGACAGAGGTCGAAGCTATGATTAGGGAAAAGCTTGCTACTGGAACGGAGAGGGGCGGATCTGGTTGGATAAGAGCTGACCCTGATAAGGATTGGGAATTCAGAGAAGCTAGAGAAGAAATCAGGAGGAAGGGGAGATCGGCATCACGCCAGTCGCCGGCAAAATCGCCATTCGCCACTGAGGCACCGCTTTAGGGCAGAGCACGGTTCTCTGGTTTCAGTTTCAGTTCAGTAGTGTATCTTTCCGTGGTTTGCTTTCCATCAGGAGTATGAAATTGAAGGGAAACTTCGGGACGTGCGCGTGAGTTATACGTACACATGGAAGGGAAAAAGTCCAAAATCAACCCTGAACTCGTAGCCCCTGGCGAGATCGAATCCTAAACTCACGATCCCCGTAATCGACACTCCCAGCTCACTGATCCCGGTCTAATTTCAACCCTCACAGCGTTTGACGCCGAATAACGCTGACGTCGCAGTAGTCAACTGGGATTTGCATGAGTGGTGGGCCAGAGAGGGGAAGTGTTGACCGCTCCTGGTTATAACGGCACTTGGATTGGGGATTGGGGAACGAAGCTAGGGTTAGCCAGGGCAGAGGCGAGAGGCGAAAGTGAGATTGCGGAGCGGTGCACGGCGGCGGCGATGTCGTGGTCTTCGGGTTCTTTTGTCGCTCCTGGTTTCCGTCGAGCTACTGGAAGGAGGGATGTTGGTACGAGGTCGTCGCCGGTTGCATACCGAGAGGGTGCCATGGCGTACGAGCCGGCGATATACTGCCACTGCGACGGCGGCGGGAAGCGGAAGGCACCGAGATGGATTTCTTGGAGCCGCCAGAACCCCGGCAGGAGGTACTATGCGTACGTCAGTGCAATGGTGAGCTTCGATTTCTCTGCTAATTTTTGTTCTGCTCAATTTTCTGCTCCATTTCTTGTGCTCATCTCTTCCTGTTTTGTGATTGAATAGCAAGGTGGATGTGGCTTCGCTGAGTGGCATGATGATCCCTTGCCGAAAATTTTCAGTGATTTGATTGGGGATTTGAGAGATGAAGTTTGGAGGCTCAAGGGAATTGGTGCTCCGACTGAAGATGCAACTCCACTTGTGACAGCTATGTCTGAAGATGCAACTGCGAGAGACACTATGTTTATGTCTCTGGAAGATGAACTGAGGAAGAAGAATGCAGAAATAAATGCTATGAAGAGGAAATATATTAGTGTGGTGTTTGGTTTCATTGCATTTGTGCTAGGTTTAGTTGTAGGTAAAATGGTACTGAACTAGGTTGTGTTTGATTTCATTGTATTACTGTGGTAATTCGAGTTGAACATGTATGGTACTGGTTTGGAATAAAATGTCAGTACTGATTTATGCAATGTATGAAGAAGCATCAATTTGTTCTGTTTATTTCGAGTTCAATATCTCAGTGGCATATGAAAATCTGACAATTGATCACAATATTTAACCACACATTAAACCTGAGAACCAGAAAACACAAGGAATTTCCAAAACACAAAGTACGAAATAGTTTGAGACATAGCTTCAATGCATTACATAGAGTGATCAAGTTTGAGACATAACTTGATCAACTAGTCGTCGACTCTCGACCGACGACTAGTAGTCGGCTAGTCTCGACTAGTCGACGACATGTGACATGGGTATGCCTATCGGGTACCCTACCATGAGGGTACCTGGTGCACGTATCGACTAGGCCCAACTATCAGAGCCTACATGAAGCCCATGAAGGGAGGCCCACGAAGATGGAGTATCCTCCAAGTTTGGCGAAACAATAGTCGGTTTAGAGTTTCCTTACTTGTAAATCGAGTCGGTTACGAACACCCGAGACCCAGCCTATTATTTAAGGACTGGGAGGGCCATCGAACCAGACAACGAACCACCAGAGCCACAAACCCTAGCGAGATCGACATCTCGCCGGGACCCTTGTAACCATCATATTCACAAAGCAATAACAGACAGGCAGGACGTAGGGGTGTTACCTCCACACGAGGGCCCTGAACCTGGGTAAAATCTTTGCCCTGCTTGTCAGCCGACGATACTTCCAGCTCTACCACGTTCTCTCCCCCATATTCATAACCTAGGGACCTTAACCATGGGTCTTGATGAGTCTACCCCTCGTCAAGTGGCGCCGTCTGTGGGAAAGAATAGCGCTGGACTCGAAGTTTCGCCGATCACACCAGCAAACGGCAACTCGCCGATCTCATCTGCAAACGGCAACTCGCCGGCCATGTCAGCAAACAGCAACTCGCCGATCCAGGCGACACACGGCGACTCGCCGATCCACTCGAAAAGCGGCAGCCTGCCCGCTTCACCTGCAAAAAGCGCATCTGCTCTTCCAATGAATTTCAATCCGCACTCGCCGGAGCTTCAGGAGGCGTTTTCGGCCTTGAATCAGGTTTGAGTTTAACTGTTGGAGCATTCAATTTTTTCGTAAACAATCTTGGCACGCAGGACTCGACAGATCCGCAACAACTGGCGCTGGGCGCACTCGAGGCTCCGTCGACTGCGCTCGCCCCGTCGTCGATTCCTGAAGCCTGCTCGCCCGCAACAACCATGTCGACCGGCGAGATCGACAGGTTCATGATGACGGAACTCCAAGGCGAGGAGGCAGAATCAGCATACCGCACAAGCAACGTCGACTTCAACCTACCACTCGACGAGAGTTTCGACTGCGGGATCTCCCTCGATGACTTCTACGAGCCCGCGATTCATAACGACAGCAACGTCGACTCGGAGATCTTCACCAACACCAACCTCGACTCAGAAATCCATAATGGCTTCGCCAACACCGAGATGAGCATAGGCGATGAGCACATCGACAACGAGATTCGCCTCGAAGATCTACTCGATGAACATACTGGCTCTGACATGAGCCTCGACGGCGACGTCGAGTCCATGACTGGAATCGACAGCACATACACCTGTCCACGGGTCACGCCCCATCAGGTCTACGTGGCCTTCACCGCAGAATCATCCGCAGACGCAGCCGCTCGCAGGCCTGCACAATTCCCATGCACGGTAACCATGCCGGATGGGGTCACAACCTTGACAATCACGGAGGAGATGGCAGCAAAAGCAGATAAAGTCATAAAGGAGTGCACAATGATGCCACCAAATTCCACCCCAGAGGAGATGTTGACCTTCCAGTACTTCAACTGGCAGGAGTCAATTCGACTGCAAAACTACCGAGCGACGCTCGAGAGCGCAAAAGGCAAGCCAGCCTCTCGAGTGCCCGAAGAAGGGAGCAATCCCTCGGGTCCACAATGCAACCAACCCCACGACCTAGGTCGCGGTTGGCAAGCCTTCCAGAACATGAAAGGGTAGCAATCACCCGTAACCTGTCGTTCATGACAGAGGACGCTAACGGAATCCCAGTGCCCAAAACTGCTGCGGGTGCATTATTCTCCGTAGGTGCTTACCTCAAGGCAATGCAACCTCCGGCGAATGACCCTAACGCAGCCCTGCATCGCCAACAACTCAAATCGCTAGCTCTAGCGGCACAGGCTATACAGCCAGAAGACAAAACTCCAGCAAGGAATCGCGATCGCGACATAGTCGACTCACGACACGCAGCACATCATCGCAGTGGTCGCAGCCACCACTCGGATGAAGGAAGGAGAAGCACGCGCCGGCACAGGTCCAGCAGAAGCAGATCTCGAAGATCCTATAGCAGCGATTCATACTCTGATCGTGAACCAGAGCCATGCGGAGCATTGTGCTTCACTCGACGCATCCGTGAGACGCGGATGCCCAAAGGTTCAAGTTGACAGGCGAACAACCCAAGTACAACGGTCGCCAAGAACCTTCCGGGTGGCTAGAAGATTACAGACTCGCCGTGGCATGCCAGCGTGGCACGAACACCACGGCGATGCAGTACATACGACTCATGCTCGAAGGAACTGCCCGCGACTGGCTCAAGCGCTCCCTCCATCATCATACGACTCGTGGGACGATTTCCGCAGAGACTTCATCAAAAACTTCGAGCCTCTATGTGAGCGCCCGAAGACATTCGAAGAATTAAGGGCATGCACTCAACGATCAGACGAGTCGTTGAGATCATACATACGGCGGTGGACCGAAATACGCAATTCGGTTGGCAAAGTGTCAGAAGACAGGGCCATGGATGCCTTCATACAAGGTCTCGCCAGGAAGGACTTCAAAGAGGCACTGGTCGTGAAAAGCCAACCTCCCTGGCTGACCTCATCAAAGTTGCGACTGAGTGGGCAGATGGAGAGGATTCTGTACGCAGATCCCGTGCTTCCCCACCACGCGACAACTACGAAAGCGGCAGTCGAGGCCGCAGAGATTCATACAGAGAAGATCGCAGGCGCAAACGTTCCAAACGTCCTTACGACGATAACAGACCCGAGTTCATGGCGGCTGGATACACACAACCCGGGAGGACCAAGATAGAAGCAATCGACGCTCGGATGATCGACGGGACAGTCGAGATCGCGAGCAGCGGAGCGACAGCTACAAAAGGCAAGAATGGCGCAAACGCAGCGACGCAAAACCCGAGCGGTCATTCGAGGAAAAGATGGACGACTGGTGCAGATTCCACCTCTTCAAGGGGGACGACGGAAAACTACGCTCCAATCACACCCTAAGGAACTGCAGGGAATTCGACCAAATGGCGACTGACTACATGATACGACTCAAAAGGTACGGCCCAGCACCTGCTCAGCCCACGCCTGCACCCGCACCACAGCCGAACGCTGTGCCCGCTCTCATGGCGCCACAGCCGCCACCGCAACCACCACCACAGCCTGCTCCAGGCGCAAACCTCGCAGGTGCCATACAACCCGTACTACGGGCGGAAGATGATCAATATCCACAGCCCCACGGGCAGATGTACATGATACAAAAGGGTCGCCCCTCCAACAGGCAGCAAAAGCTAATCACTCGACAGGTGAACATGGCTGTCATGGCACCTCCTGCCGTGCCGAATTTCTGAAGGGATCGGAAACCATCATAAGCTTCAGTCGAGAGGATCATCCCCCAGCTGTAGTTCGACCAGGGCACGCGGCTCTGGTACTCGACGCGCAAATAGGAGGCTACGCCATGACCAAGGTCTTCATGGATGGAGGCAGCGGCATAAACATCATCTTCGCGGACACGCTCCGCAAAATGAACAGGTCAGTCGAAAACCTCCCAAAATCTTCAAATACCTTCCACGGTATTGTTCCTGGCAAAGCAATTAGCCCAGAAGGCACCATACAACTCGACGTTACGTTCGGGGACAAAAGCCACTTCAGGACAGAGTCGATTGAGTTCGAGGTCGTCGACTGGAAATCACAATACCATGCTATTCTTGGTCGCCCGACGTTTGCTCGATTCATGGCGGTGCCACACTACGCGTACCTCACGCTGAAGATGCCAGGACCAAAGGGAGTCATCACTGTCCGTGGAAACTTTCAAAGGTCCGATGCTTGCGACCGCGAGTTCAGCAAAATCTCCGAGATGTTCGGGGTGGAAGAATCACTCGCCGACTGGCGATTTCCAACGACCGCACACTCCTTCCGGAGCATAAGAAGTTGGCAGTCGACAGATCCTTCAATGCTACAAATGACACAAGGTCGCATCAGGTGCACCCGACCGATCCGTCCAAGACAGTCAACATATCTTCGAGCCTGCCTATCGCATAGGAAGGCGCGCTCGTCGAATTCCTCCGTGAGAACTGGGAAATATTTGCGTGGTGTCCAGCCGACATGCCAGGTATTCCCAGGGAATTCGCCGAGCACTCTCTCCAATTGTTTCCAGATGCAAAGCCAGTCAAGCAAACGATGCGTCGAATCTCCGGCCCAAAGCGAACCGCAGTCGAATCTGAAGTCGACCGGTTACTCGCAGCAGGATTCATTAGGGAAATCAAGAAATCACAATGGGTGGCCAACCCCGTACTCGTAGAGAAGCATACAGACATCCTTCGGATGTGCGTGGACTTCACAGCGCTGAACAAGTGCTGTCCAAAGGATCACTTCCCGCTACCCCGAATCGACCAGATCGTCGACTCCACCGCCGGATGCGCACGACTCTCCTTTCTGGATGCTTACTCAGGTTATCACCAGATAAGGATGAAGCAAGAAGACGAAGAAAAAACGGCGTTCATAACCCCACTCGGGGTCTACTGCTACACAACTATGCCCTTTGGGCTCAAAAACGCGGGTGCAACATACCAGCGCATGATGCAGGACTGCCTCAAAAAGCAAATCGGACGCAACGTCCAGGTCTACGTGGATGACATTGTCATTACCACAAGGGAAGAACACACACTACTCGACGATTTGAGGGAGACGTTCGCAAACCTCAAACGCTTCCATATCAAGCTCAATCCTAAGAAGTGCACGTTCGGCGTTCCAGCCGGGCAGCTCCTAGGGTACCTAGTCTCTGCCCGTGGAATCGAAGCAGACCCGGAGAAAATACAGGCCATCCTCACAATGCAAAGGCCTTCAAAGCTTCACGATGTGCAGAAACTAGCAGGACGAGTAGCAGCGCTCAGTCGATTCATCAGCAAACTGGGTGAAAAGGCTCTACCATTCTATCGACTGATGAAGAAGGCGGACAAGTTCGAGTGGACGCCAGAAGCTGAAGCAGCCTTCACAGATCTCAAGCGGATCCTCACAAGCCCTCCGATCCTCGTCGCACCTAAGGAACGGGAACCACTCTACCTGTATGTCTCGGCTACAAACAGGGTGGTGAGCACCGTACTGGTAGTCGAACGCATGGAGGAGGGGCACATCCAAAGCATACAACGTCCAGTCTACTACCTGAGCGAGGTTCTCTCCATATCAAAACAGCGGTACCCGCACTATCAAAAGCTGGCATACGCTGTATTCATGTCCTCAAGGAAGTTGACACACTACTTCACCGAGCACCCGATCACCGTGGTAAGTAACTCAGCAATCGGTGATATCCTCACAAACCCCAATGCAACGGGTCGAGTCGCAAAATGGCTCATCGAGCTGGCTCCAAGAGACATCAAGTACGAGCACCCGAAGGCTATCAAAGCACAAGTCCTACCCGACTTCACAACCGAGTGGATAGAGGCCCAATTACCTGGAGCACCAGACGTGTCCAATTCCTGGACCATGTACTTCGATGGGTCCAAGAAACACGAAGGCGCAGGCGCAGGCGTCATCCTCATATCACCAAAAGGGGACAAGCTACGTTATGTTTTGCAGATGGGATTCAAACTACCCTCCAATAACGAGGCTGAATACGAGGCTCTGATCCATGGCATGCGGATGGCAAAAGCACTTGGGTGCACTCGATTGATGATCTACGGCGACTCCAATCTCGTGGTGCAGCAAACAATGAAGGCCTGCGACGCAATCGCGGACAACATGATCGCTTATCGCGACCTGTACAACACACTGGAGGGCAGCTTCGAGGGCTGAGTTGAGGCACATAGGAAGGGAAAGTAACGAAGAAGCAGACATGCTAGCCAATCTTGGCTCAACTGGCGCACAAATTCCACCTGGTGTCTTCCTCGAGCGCATCGAACACAGATCTATCAAGGAGAAACGAGAGCCTCCTCCGTCGACTACGCCAGCCAAAAGCAAAGCGCCAGCACAGAGGACCCCCCAGTCGAGGTACTCCTCATTGAGCCAACTTGGACTCAACCTTTTCTGGCTTACATACTCCGTGGCGAGCTACCAGATGACATAACCGAGTCCCGACGCGTGACTCGAAGATCAAAAGCATACACCGTTATCAACGGCGAGTTATACAAGCGCAGCATATCAGGTATGTTCCAAAGATGCATCGCATTCGAAGATGGCCAAGCCATACTTCGAGATATTCATGCAGGTACCTGTGGGCATCACGCCAGCAGTCGATCACTCGTAGCCAAAGCCTTTCGCGCAGGGTTTTACTGGCCTACAGCACTCAAAGACGCGGAGGACATAGTCAAAAGGTGCGTCGGCTGCCAGAAATTCGCAACAAGGCCGCACGCACCCGCATCGGCGTTGAAGACTATACCGCTGGCCTGGCCTTTCGCCCAATGGGGGCTCGATATGGTTGGGCCACTCAAAAAATCATCGCATGGCGGGCATACTCACCTACTGGTGGCAGTCGACAAGTTCACAAAGTGGATCGAGGCGGTCCCCATCACAAATTCGACTGCTACTACGGCAGTCAACTTCATAAAGAGCATCATCTACCGCTTCGGTGTCCCAAACAGTATCATCACTGATAACGGCACAAACTTCACGGCTGAGGAGTTCAAAACCTTCTGCAAAGAGCAGGACATTACGCTCAACTACGCATCCGTGGCGCATCCACAATCCAATGGCCAAGTCGAAAAGGCCAATGGACTTGTGACGAGTGGATCAAGAAGCGCCTCCTGGTGCCACTCAAAAGAGCTGCGGGTGCTTGGGTCGAAGAACTACCATCTGTGCTATGGAGCCTACGCACAACTCCCAACACTTCTACGCAGTTCACCCATTCTTCATGGTCTATGGTGCAGAGGCAATTCTGCCATCAGATGTAAGGTTCAATGCGCCACGAGTTGAAGCATACAATGAAGAAGACGCGAAGAAGCACTCGAAGACGCAGTCGACTTGCTCGATGAGCGCGAGACACGGCCTTGGCCCGCACAGCTGTTTACCAGCAGGATCTCCGCAACTACCATAGCCGTCGACTGCGAACCAGGTCCTTTGTTGTGGCGACCTGGTTCTTCGATGAAGCAAAAGAAGGTGCACAAGCTCGCTTCCCCATGGGAAGGTCCCTTCATCATCACGGAGGTCCTTGGTGGAGGCGCATATCGACTGAAGCACGCGAAGACAGGCGAACTCTCTCATAATCCTTGGAACGTTGCGCATCTGCGCCGTTTCTACGCATAAAGTGCTCACAGTCATACAATGTAATAGGCTATATGTCGGATGGCTGCAGGTTTCAGACGCGCTCTTTTCCTTACCAGGGTACCTAAGGGGACTGGAAGGTTTTTAATGAGGCGGCCTGCAGCCTAACATTCAAAAGAGGAATAAAATCAATGTTCCTTCGACTTCTTTGTGGTACTACCCGCATAATTCATACCTTAACCGCACCCGAAACCCTCGGGGGCTGTGTTATCGATCAAATGAGCTCTCGCTCTTGCAGAAACACAATGCCTTAGCCGCACCCGAATGCTCGGGGGCTGCGTAACAAGGATCCAAACAAAGAACACAAAAACTCTGCAGCCGCACTCGAATACTCGGGGGCTGCACAGTCATTGGTTCACAACCAACACATATTTCACAAACCCCGCTCGACTGACTCGGGGGCTCGACAAAAAATCAAAGTATACAAACTATACAATATACAAAGAGTCAAAAATTACACTCGGGGGCTGCCCCCTATACAAAAATTGCACTCGCAAACTATTCTAATCCTCAGGCTCGTCCTTTACGGGCAGCTCGGGACCGCAAAGCTGTTCGCGAGTGCACTCGATTAGTGTCTCCGCAGCTGGATCGTGTCATCCAGGTCTCTTTGTTCGAGAACCTCTCCGGCTGCAGGTGTCCGCAACACCAACCTTGGTTTTCGACTACGCATATACGCCATTGCAGCGTTGGCTCCAATCACAAGTCTCTGAGACAGCAACTCTCGAATGGGATTTGTTTGACGGAAGATGTTCAACAAAGCACGAATCCCTTGTGGTTGTGGCCCCGCAGGAAAAAGAGTCTCGTTCAGGCGAATAAACGCTGCCCGGCATAACTCCAGCAGTTCAGCACTTCGCCAGACGCGATCCTTCAGGGTGGCGAGTATGCGGGCATGGTACCTATCAAGCCAAAAGTGTTGACGCCCAGTCGTAGGGTCGTCAACCACGCTATCCAGACGCCCTTCCACGCGAATCTTTTCAGCCTGGAAGTTGTCGACAAAGCCTACAAACACGGGCGCACCAGTCAGATCAAAAGGACAATAGCTACGCAAAAAGCTTGTAAACAGAGCAAGACTCGAACTTACACTCGAGTTGCCTGTTCACAAGATCCATCTCCCCGAGCACATATTCCTCGCGTTGGGTGGCCAACGCGGGTCTCGCCCTCAATCGATTCAGCTCAGCCTGGGCGTCCTTCAGATCTTGCTCCATTCTCACAAATTTGGCCTTCATAAACTCCATCACCTTGGCATCATTTACCACCTGACCCTGGGATCGGGTGGTGATTGGAGCCTGCGAGGAACTAGTCGCAGTAGCAGGTTCTCGTGACTGTTCAAAGAGCATAATCACAAACACAAAGTTTGTGTCAGAAGCTAAAACTCATGTCATAAGCATACAACTCTTCGAGTGAAAGACATTAGCAAAAGACTATTTGCATAAACAAGGTAGCACAAACAAAGCGCAGACTCGCGCAGTTCAGAAGGTATCATTACAAGGCATAAAAAACAAAAGGGTACAGCTACCCTAAACCTAAGATTCGATTTCCTAAGCAGACGATTGGCAGTCTCGAGTGCCCGGCGCTCCATGGTGGTCATAAAAACCTCGGCCAGTCGCGCGGCGGCTCCGCTCACCCCCTTCAGAGAAATGGGCTTCCCATCTGGCTTCCGAGGGAACGCAGACAGTGCTGCCTCGTAGTCGCAATCTATCCCATGTCCCATAAGAAGCTTGATGGTGGACTCGGATCCGCGTACCGTGTTGGCGCGAGCGAAACCCGCCATGGTGGACGTCCCGGGGCCAAACACGTCGGCGAAGTCGTCCGCGTCGACGGCACTACGCCAGTCGGGAACACCACCTTGTATACAGCGCCAAGTGTGCTCGTCGATTTGGCGAGTGCTCTTTCGCCTGGTTGCATATGGCGCTAAGCCGCCCACAGCCTGTTCCAGCGAAAGATCGTCACTCGCCACGTCCGCAGAGGCCGGTGCGCCAACAGCTTCTGCACAATTCAAAAAGGCAAAAGTCATTTCATGACACTCGACAGTTATATCGTCATATCAAAAGGAGAAAAGATTACTCACCTCCCATGGCCTGCGCGAGTGCCGCGAGCTGGTCAGCATATCCTCGCTCGCGTGCAGCGGCTGAGTTGGTGGCGGCAGCCAGCTCTTTCTTCGACTCTTCGCGCTGCGCGGCGAGTGCTTCCAGCTCCTTCTTCTCGCCTGGCCCAGCAAAATCACGTGCATTCAATACTCGACAAAATCAAGCATTGCAAAAAGAAATTCAGCAAAACAAAAGCAAAAGGAGAACTCACGACTGAGCCGCTCTAGCTCGGCGCGCATGGTATCCCTCTCCTGCTCCACCTGGACATAAGCCTTGGCGAATCTGCCAAGGTATGGTAGAAGGGCTGCAAGCACACGAATTCAGCAAAAATTCTAACTCTCACAGTCCCAAGTAAACGGGTCAGGCAAAAAGTACTTACGTGGTTCATCCACGGTTCAGAGTCGCGACTGATGTCCCGACATCTGGAGTTGCCGCCTTGGCTGTCTCAACGACAGCATCAGTGGCCATTGGCTGGGCAGCCTCGTTTCCAGTCGGTGCATAATTCGAGTGCTCCAGGGTTGGAACATTCTCGACTGGAGGAGTCCCAGGCTGATTGTTTTCAGCGCTGTGAGCAACACAACAAAGCAAAAGACGGTCAGCACAAATATGTGACAGCACAAAATTCTCATATCATACTCAAAAAACACATACCTGTGCTCCTCATCTTCCTCATCTTCGGAGTCGCCAAAAATTGGTCCCCCAAAGGCTGGGGTACCACTCGACTGAAGAGGAAGAGTTGAGCTTGTTGAGCACGCACGCAAAGGAGCGGCTTGGAAAACAGGTGGTGAGCCTGATTCCTCGTCATCCTCCAAGCCCTGCCCCTCGCGGGTGAACTCACAGCAGAAGGCGCCTTCTTGGCCAGTCGACGCGCTTCGGTGGCGCGGTGTCGACTTCTTGGTCAGCGGTGGCCTTTTCCTCAGATTGGACCTCTTCCGCTGCGTCCTCCTCGACCTCCTCCGCATGCGAAGTGGTGGCAGAAGGGATGGGCGACTGATCCCTTTTCGGGTCCACCACCTGCACCTGAGTTTCTTCAGTCTCACCATTTTCTGAGAGAGGGGGCAGTCGAGTGGTCCTGCATCGCATACATCACAAATTGCAAAGTCAGAAGCAAAATCGAACAAACACATAGCATACGAGTGGCAAACTCTTAAAATGCAGACATACCTCAGGCAAAGGGTTTTCCGCCCCATACGGCTCAATGGGACAGTCGACGTCGCATTTGTCGCCTGTCGTCAAGTTGGTGATGTGCCGCACGTGATTCACAAGCTCGTTCCTTGACAGCTCCTCTGGGCTCATCCGAGTGGAGTCACCCGCGCCCTCATACTCCCACATGGGGTGCGCTCGGGCACGGAGTGGCCACACCCGCCTCTTCACAAAGGTGGCGATCAAGTGAAGGCCCGTAACCTTGTCCAGCATCCGTCGATTCGAGTCAGCAAAGGGCGTGCTTCCTCCATTTCTTCGGCTGAGAGCTGGTGATCCCACGCCTTGGTCCTGACGTAAGCCGCAGTCGAGAAGGTGGCGACTCCGTCTTGCTCGACACTCGCATAAAACCACCCTTTCCTCCAGCCTTGGGCGGAGTCGACGGTCTTCAGGCGGAAATAGCGGTGTCGCTGCGCACCTGGATGCCGCAGCCGCCCACGGGGTAGGTGCGACCACCTCCTCTGTTGGGTCGCACCATGAATATTGTCTTCCACAGCGCCCAGCTGGGCGCGACGCCGAGGAAGCACTCGCACAGCGTGATGAAACACGCAATATGCATAACACCGTTCGGGGTGAGATCATGGATCTGCACCCCGTAGGCAAAAAGAAGACCACGCACAAAGTCGTGGAGGGGAAGCGAGAAGCCCCTGGACACAAACTCCGCAAAGCAAACGCGCTCGTTGGCGCGTGGTTCGGGGCATACCTCCTTGGGCGACGGAGCGCGGACGGCGAGCTGCTCCGCGGGTGGCAGATATCCCTGCTCGCGGAGCTTGAGCAAATGGGCGTCCTTGATGGTGGACCTCGCCCAATCCCCGCTGTTCTTCTTCAGGGCAGCGGTGGACGCAGATGTACCCGCCACGGTCTTTTTGCCCTTGGCCGCATCGGTCGCGGCAGCAGCAGCAGCACCACGCTTGGAGCCCCCACCTTTCGCCATTGCAGCAGTGGAGGGTGTGGGAGGCAAAAGCTTGGGCGCAGAAACAATGGGGGCAAAGTGCGGGGAAGAAGATGAGACGAGGGGCGGCGCAGGGAGCAAATGGCAAGTAAAAAACTCTGCCAGCGCCGTCCCCCCTATTTACCACAGATCGCAAAATGATCGTAACCGTCAAAACAGATGCATACGCTCTGCGCGAAATCTAGCCATACACGTGGTGGCCATGGAGGGCAACCGTCGCCGGCCACTCCGCCCACTACGCACGGGAATCCAGGACCATAATCACGCCCCGTGAAAATCGCGCCAGAACGGTCAAATCAAGTCCACGCGGCGTCATCCCTGGTCAGCTCTGCAGAAACGGGCCCACAAAACAGGGTCACGTCTTATCAAAGCCTCTCCAAGCACGCCACCGCTTGTCAGAGATAGCAGTCGCAAAATGCGTCATTGCTGACGTTATTCATACTGCACAAATATAAATGTCACTCGATGACATCTTAGGGTGGCTCTCACAGAATTTCGATTGGTTCTCAGCAAAGGTCATACATGTCAGTCGAAAGAATTTCGACTGCAACATCATACTCCCATCGGGAGCATATCAAAAAATTTCTTTGACTAATATGCAGGGTAAAAAGATTTTGAGATTATCCTCCATTGCAAGCAATAAAGCACAATCTCGGGGGCTACTCCCATCGGGAGCGCTGTCGCGCACCCGATAGAATAATGGCAAAGTATCAGTCGACAAATCATTCGACTCAGTTCATAAGCAAAATCATACTCGAAATATTCCCGAGTTGATCCGACGATCCTTGGATGCTGCATGCATAGTGCAAAGGTAAGACCCGCCGATCAGTCGAGCTGGGCTAAGGACCGCTCCAGCAGCGTTATCCTTAAGTGTTCCGTGTCAGCAGACATGATGAAAATCCCCGACGGACGCGTTGGGTTGATTCAAAATTATGCTGCAGTTCGATTAGTAAGACCTCAACGGCCGTTTCGAGTCTGTCCAGTTTGTTCCAGATTCGAGTCCGGGGACTCGAGTTTGATTGAAAGCTAGTATGGTTTTGCCACAAATGGTAGTTAACTGGCCCCGATCCGTCGTGAGTGCCGGGCCTGCTAAGCTAATATCCCTTGACTATCATAAGCAAAAACTCATAGTCGATGAAACACTCGACATAGCCAACATGTGCTATTTCATAAGAATTCTAAATACAGATGCAAAAAATGTAACGTGCATGATGTATGAGTCCATGCCCGACTCTTCGAATCAGACAAGTACTCGGGGGCTACTGACATGGGTATGCCTATCGGGTACCCTACCATGAGGGTACCTGGTGCACGTATCGACTAGGCCCAACTATCAGAGCCTACATGAAGCCCATGAAGGGAGGCCCACGAAGATGGAGTATCCTCCAAGTTTGGCGAAACAATAGTCGGTTTAGAGTTTCCTTACTTGTAAATCGAGTCGGTTACGAACACCCGAGACCCAGCCTATTATTTAAGGACTGGGAGGGCCATCGAACCAGACAACGAACCACCAGAGCCACAAACCCTAGCGAGATCGACATCTCGCCGGGACCCTTGTAACCATCATATTCACAAAGCAATAACAGACAGGCAGGACGTAGGGGTGTTACCTCCACACGAGGGCCCTGAACCTGGGTAAAATCTTTGCCCTGCTTGTCAGCCGACGATACTTCCAGCTCTACCACGTTCTCTCACCCATATTCATAACCTAGGGACCTTAACCATGGGTCTTGATGAGTCTACCCCTCGTCAACATGCTAGACACTAATAAATTATTATGCAACATCAGATTCATGTTTGCAACACTACAAGTTGGTCAACATTACACATTGCCACTTGCATGGAAGTACTTGTAGCTCTCATATGAAGATGCAGGAGCTCTCTTTTTTCACTCTCTTTGCACCAGGTTGCTGTCCTTCTCCAACATGTGTAGTTGCTGTCCTTCTGGGATGTTTCAAAGCACCAGGTTGTGCAGTTGCTGCTGGATGAGAAGGTACAGCAGCTTGTGCACTTCTTGCAGGGTGTGAAGGTGGAGCAGTGGCTGAAGTAGTCGCAGTTCTTGCAGGTTGTGAAGAAGGAGCAGAGCTTCCAGGTTGAGAAGAAGGAGCATAGCTTCTAGATTGCTACATTTAGAGTACAACCAGTGCAAGTAATGTTAAATTGAGTGGAACACATGTAAAATCAGTGCAAGTAATGTAAATGTACTGCAAATACCTGAGACTGTTTCTTGCTTTTCTTCACACGATGTGCATTCTTTTTCTTTCCTCTTTCTGGATTCTTTTTGCAGCCTGACCTGTTGTGTCCATGATCACCACACATGCCACATTTAATTATAGTTCCATGCCTGGTCATTTTATTGCTAGGCTTTGGTTTCTCAGTTTCTTCTCTCTTTCTGGCATTTTTCTTAGGCCTACCTGGCATCCTCACATAGCCTGGAGCTTGCGGCCTAGGTTTTACTAACACTGGCCACATTTCTACACCTTCAACAGGCTCCAAACAGTGCTCATATATCTGGTTGAACACTTCAACTGAATAACAAGGGGCAATGTAATCTTCAACAAGTTTGCCACACTTGTATATAGTTGTTATAGCATGAGAGCAAGGAAGCCCTGACAGCTGAAAGTAACCACATGAGCAAGTTCTGTTCTCAAGACTTACTGTGTACTGCCTTTGTCTGCCACTGAGAAGTTTTACTTCGAAACCATCTTTGCCATTCCAAAGCACCTCCATGAACTGTGTCCTTGCAATGCTAGCTTTCAGTTTCTTGAATATGCTTGGGCATATTTTGCCATGAAAATTCTGGCCTTTGCTCCTTTGTTCCTGAATTCTACTGAAGATTTTTTTCCTGATTTTCTCCTGCATTGAAATGATTGGATAAAACCTTGCATCAACAATTGCATGATTGAAGGATTCACATAGATTGTTATCCACTGATTCACAGTATGAACTAGCTAGAAAAAAATCTCTTGCCCAATGAACAGGCTCTGTTCTCATGATGTCTTGGGCACCTTCAGGAGTTTCTTGAGCAAGTTTAGCTTTGTAGTAATTAAAATCTTGCTTGTTTGCAGCTTTGGCAACTGCCCATAACTTCTTCTGCCACTCATGTGCCCTGTGCTTCTTCCTCCAGTTGGCATAGATGTGTCTAGCACACATTCTGTGCTCAGCATTAGGCAAGTAGTCCTTCATTGCATTAATCAGCCCTTCTGCTGATCAGAAATAAATACCCAGCCAGCTCCATTGTTGTTTATGTCCAGATCTTTGATGAGCAAACCAATGAACCACTTCCAGGTTTCATTAGTCTCTTGCTCAACAACTGCCTAGGCTAGTGGGTACATCTGATTGTTGGCATCTCTTGCAATGGCACATAACAGTTCTCCTTTCACAGCTCCTTTAAAAAAGCATCCATCTAAGCCTATAACTTTTCTGCATCCAGCTTTAAAACCTAGCTTCAGTGCATTGAAGCACACATAGAAGCTCTAGAATATGTTCTGATCCATGTTTGTTGGGTCCAAACACACTGCAACAGTGCTACCAGGATTACTCCTAAGAAGTTCCTCCTGATAATCAAATACCCTGTTGTATTCTTCCTTCATTCCAGCCATAAGTTTGTCCATAACAATCTTCTTTGCATGCTTGCACTTAGAAGGTGAAACATCAGCACACATGTCCTGAAGAATTGTTGCCTTCATGCTTTCAATTTTCCACATTGGATTTGCTAAGATAAAATGCTCATATCTTTGGGCTATCACCTTTGCAGTCACCAATCTGTTGTCTCTGTTATGTGCACAATGGTGCTGATCATTTCGAAAGTAAATATTTACATACATTTCATGGTTCATAAATGGAAATTACAAGTTATCTAGCCAAGCTTGCATGCCTTCCTTCAGACTGGGCTTAACCCTATGTCTGATATCTTCAATCGCTGCTTTGAATAAAATGGAACAGGTATTTAAATCCCTCTATTCATTGTCGAAGATGATCTTGTTCCTGTGATTCCATATACTCCAGCAACCGGCCATCATTGCAATTTTGAAAAAGTTGTTAGCTGATCTGCTCTTTGCATCCATTATCATATCATTGAATTGTAGATCGGTATCCCAGGTTTCACCTATTTTCTCCCAGAAATCAACACTAAATTTGCATGAGTGATGGCCCTTCACGTAGTTACCTGCGTGAAAAGTAAATGGGTTAGGTTGAGACTCCAAGTGCAGAGTGTGTAGTAAGTGGAACACGTGTTTTCCCCACGAGGGGTGACTCGAGGGTTTAATATCGAACTCTCGGGGAATCAGTAGTGAAGATTTATCTTTCCTATCCTTCTTTTGGTTACCTACAAAACAAAGTAAATGTTTTGGTCCTCAACCTCACCTAGTGGTTGTCAAGCACAAGGTGTGAGAATGATATCAAGATAATATGCAATGCAAACAAGAAATAAATATGCAATGATGGTGAATAAATATGCAAGGATGGTGGTAGCAATGATAAATGATATTTTTGGGTTTTATATGATGAATGCAAGATGTAAAAGTGTTTTTGTATTTTTGGATTTTTAAATGGCAGAAAATGGAAAAGTGGTAAAAGTGGTTGGAAAGGTGTTTCTTATGATTAAAAATGGACCGGGGTTCATGGTTTCACAAATGCACTCTCTCTTTAATAAAGTGGTAGACAATGGAACACTAGAGTTGACATATGAGATTGCAACACAACAGTTTAATAACAAGTTATAATTATATGGGCATCACGTCCTAACATAGAGACCTTTTGGTTATTAGTCTCTCTTATACTCCACCAAGATGCGAACTAAATCATAACACCTCAGTAATTAAGATAACTCAGAGTATAGCAATAAGTATCATGACATGAAGTTAAAATAAGAACATGCTAGATCTAGTCATGGAGTAGTGGCAATGGTCACACCCACATCTCCGTAGCATGGTATTTCTTTTTATCCCTAGTGAGGCAACAAAGTAAGGTAAAACACCCAAGTGGACCGCAGAACTTTCTCTCACGTTCACTGCACTAGTCACCCCCCCGTTACTCCAACTAATGCACACATTCCCCCTCACACGCTCTCATAAACATGCTTGATCATGACAAGTAAATAAGAACGGGGTACATAATATGCATCTACTTTCATAACTGAAACAAAACCATTGCAATCTCAAACATATATTAACTCATAAAAAGATCCACCACAAAGGTGTTACATAGATGACCGTAATCATGTTCAGCAGCTCATACGGTGCTAATTAGTGAAGCTTAAGAGAGAGAGATACATAAGTTACTTCCACAAACCCATAGTCCAGAGGTGGACTACTCCCTCTTCATCATGGAGACGGTGGAGAAGTCGTTGGAGAAGATGGAGACCACGCCGGCAGCGCCCCACCGGAGTTTTCCCCCTCCAATCTGCAACTCCAGGCCTCTATTTCGGTGTTTCTGTATTTCTGCGGCTCTCCTTCTAGAGAACGCCGGGGGACTATTTTTATAGGCGGTTTTAGGTCAAAACGGAGTCGGTGGAGGAAAGATCGACAGCAACGGAGCTCCGAGGGCCAAAAGGGGGGGGGTCCCACGCGGCCAGGTACTTGGGCCGCGTGGGCCCACTCATCTGGGCCCTCGGGCCTCCGCTTGTTTGCTTCCTTCGTTCCCACGCTTTGTTCCTTCCAAAAAATGATGCTCGTAAATTTCCAGGTCATTTGGACGTCGTTTGGGTCCCTGAAACATTAAAATATAGAAATAGGGTTTTCTGCCTGCGCAGGGTTAATTCCATAAAAATAGGAAAATCATGAAATATTCCATAAATCATTATAAAACAGTGATATAACCCTTATATGATGCTAATATGACTGGAATATAAGTAAAATAATGCAAAGTTCATGTATGCATTTTACATGCATTACATCCCCAAGCTTAATCTATACTCGTCCTCGAGTATGAAGGTGATAAAACTAACATGGACTTTGCAATTTAATACTAACAATGGATATCAAAGATGATTACTATTGCTACATAGAGTCAAATGGTTCATTCTTAAAAGGAGTAGCAATATGCAAGATAGATTATGAAGTGATATCAAGTATTCAATGCAAGAATGTTCAATGATAATTCACAAAATGTAACATAAGAGAAGAAGTACTATGGACCACAAGTATGCATAATAAAAAGAAAGAACATCCTACAATGGTCATAGAGTATTGGTGAAAATCTGAATATAAAAGGTGGACACTTTGGAAAGATATATATATATATGAGTAGAGGTAAAGCATGAATAAATTTCATCTAACTTCTGAACTTCTCTACTTAAGTCAATGATTGTAATATGGTAATCCTTGGTGTCAAGCTCTCATTCCCCTATCATAGCATCTTGAATGATTAAGTTTAAAGTGAAAGCAAATACGAGTAGTATGCTTGACAAAGTACAGGTTGAAAGTCTCATGCCCCTTGAATACAAGTACCTACTCCATGTGTTACTCAACTTGGAAAACAAAGCAAGTTCAAGTTAAATATCATTGTAAGTAATAATAGTATCATTAAGAGCGTCAACTGGGGTACCTCTTGTCCCAGGATATGGAACAAGCCCATATCAATGACAAGACAAACAAACACAATGAACAATCTCAACACCCTTTTTATTTACCATTAGATAGCTTTTTTTTTAAGGTGAATCACAGAAGGTTCACCATAGCATGTAAGTAAATTTCCACCATGAATGATGCATGGCTTAGATTAGCGGCCCAGGCGTCTCTCTAACCATTTATACAAACTCATTTAAACTCACTTCATTTCCTCATTTATTTCACCCATGGTAAGCATCCATAAAAAAAGTACATGATATGAACTAAATGAGATGAAGTGCAATGTTGAAAGCTTGCCATGTGACAGCACATATGAGCTAACTCTCAACCAAAGACATTTGTCAAGCCCACAACATCATAGTTTTAATCACAATGGGTCATATTTTATTTAAGCAATGAAAGTAAAGTGTGCATCAAGTTCGAGAGAGCTCTATAACCAACTTTTCTCATAACAATCAACAACATAAGCATTTTCATTCAGAGGTATAGATAACACAAATATCATGATAAACATTCTCGGAATAGCATAAAGCTAATAGGTAGATATGGTGGACTCACTGGAAAAACTTTGGTTGAAGGTGTTGGAAATAAGTTTTTGCTTGTTGGAATTTTTGGTCTAGCAAGAGGAAGAAAGTTGACCATCTAAATGCATGCATGAGTGTCCATAGAACTAACTAATCCATGTTAAAACAAGGTAGAATAACATTTAGCATCAAAACATGAATAAAAGATAGCTCTTGATAAAATATTTGCAAATTATTACTCATTAACAAGCTCATGAATCATGCAACTATATGTGTCTTTTAAAATTAACTCCAACATCCCTTTTCCCAATCTTATAATAGCATCCAACATAATTCAACCCAAATTTCCAGTAGCTCTCTCATATATAAATGATAGTGTGGTGGTCTCACAAAATAAAAATCAAACCTAAACAAACAAAAGACGCTCCAAGTTTATGCGATAAATTGTTTCGATCGAAAAACAGAAGTTAGACGTGTGCAAACCGAGTGTGAGGACCCCGGATTAGGTATCCGAGATACTCGTTATGTTTCCTGCAACAATCCCATGATCAGTCTGTTGTTGCACATAACTCGAATTGGTATCACAGAACACCCATAAATACCGAATAAATTTACTTACTTGATCGAAGCCATAACTTCATCAGGTACTCGCAGCAGAAATCACCAAATCAACGTGGAGCCCAAGTCACTTGCCAACCCTACAGGCAACTGACTGGGAAGCGCCCTAGTTCGCATTGACGTCGTCGAAACCTTCGTCTTCTAACTGCTTCTCTTCAAAATCTGGCTAAGACAATAGCCAGGGACGAAACCAATATGAGTACATTTGAATGTACTCGCAAACTACCCCCGAAATGAGCATGCACTACTCTTTTTATTGTTTAAATAAAACTTTGTTTACTTTGAAAACTCTATATCCTTGTTAAAAAGGGAAGGATAGACTTTTGTTTGATAAAAACTTTGTTTTGAAATCTCTATATCTTTACTGAAAAAGAAAGGAAGGCTTTTAGATCTTTTCCCATAAACCTGTCTTCGTAAGAAGTCTCTTTTAAAACTTTTTCCCGAAAATATATCTTTACTGGCGAAGATAAGAGGTCTCTTTAAAAATGTTTTTCCCGAAATTCATCACCCGGTTTTATTTCCCCAAAACTCCTCCTTTTTTGACCATAACCCTTCATGGTCATTCAATCCCACAACCTCATGCCGGCCCGTTGGCATAGTTGCATAAAACATTTTTCTCCTTTCAAATCACAAAACTCTTCACTTCTCGACCATAGCCCGTCATGGTCCAATCATTCTCCAGCAACCTCATACCAGCCCGTCGGTAGAGTTGCTGAGACAACACATCTCCATTTTATTTTCAAATCTCAAAACTTTGCAAAACTTGCACATGGTTAAGGCAGTTCTTTCCAACTGTCCATATCCAAGGACTCGGCTATTCGACTAGTTTTAACCCTCTGCAGAGGTAGCACGCTTTTCCCACACCCATCCGGTAACTCATCGTGTCAGCCACGTCCCGCCATACAAGGTGTATGCGAAGTTGAGCCACCGACCATAGCCTGTCCTTTGCTCATGCTAGTATAGGATCCTTCCCATATGACACTTTCAACACACTTAACCCAGCCCTTCGGAATCTAAGTGTGAGGACTCATAGGTTTTGTCCGCGGTTTATGGTGGAACCTTCAATCCTCCTCATTATCTTTTCATAGAGTTTGAGCGAGGACCCGGGTCAGGGGATGACCAAATTCACTATCCCCTCATGCATGACGGAGTCATCTCCGGCGATGAGGTATCCAGTACTAATATGAGCAAATTATATGACTAAGCCCTTTCCCATAGGTGGGTAAATGTGGTCGCACCGGGTATTGGTTGTTCTGTAAGTACAAGGACACAATGTGCATTTTTCATAAATATCACCATTCACCATTTCTCCATTTCCACACCGACATCTCGGTATTCCACAACCACACAAGTATTTCCAAAGGAGTTTTGAGTAAACAATATTTTTCCCATCCTATAGTTTGAAAAAGAAATTTCCATCTAATATCTCCATATAGGGTGTCAAAATAATATACTTGTATTTTGAAAACAAAAGGGTTTTCAAATTCATAACTTTAGTGGCAAACACCACATAAATAACATATGCTCTTTATAAGTAAAACATGTAAACCAAAATAGATGTATATAGATGCAAGCTCAGAGAATAGCTTGCCTTGCTCGGCAAAGTGACCTTGGTCTTGATCTTCAGGTTCAACAAATTCCCCCTCCTCGATAATCCCAGCAACGTTCTCGTCTAATCGATAAACAAACAAATACAAGCAATCACTAAACTACTCAATCAAACATCGCCACCTTACAATATTAAACTCTACAAATAACTACGGTAGTCACACAAGGCAAACCAATTGGGTTCAATTTAATTGAATTAACCAATATATAAATTAATAAGTAAAGTGTTGTTTCAAGGTTAGGGTGATTCAATTTTAGTCAAACAGGTGTTTGCTTTATACAAACAGATAGATTTTATTTTTCTGTTCATTTTATATATATTATTTGTATTTTTCATTAATGAGAATTTAAATAATTTTATCTTATTTAAATTCCCTTTTTAGAATATTTAAGGTTTGAAGAAAGTATTTAACTAATTAAACTTAAATTTTGATTTATTAAATAATAGGAGGAATCATTTATGTAACATAATTTTATTTTATTATATGAGGAAATTAAGAATATATTTATTTCTTAATTTATTTGAATTTTGTTTGAATTTTCAAACTTAAATTCTTATTTAAAAATAGTTTTATAGATATAAAGGTATATCTTATATTTTAAATCAAGATAAAGTAATTTATAATACAAAACAATTTCCTTGAGTTCATAAAATTACTCTGAATATTTTTATTTATTTTACAGCATTGTTTTTCTAATTTTACTGAATAAATCTTTTTCTCAGAATTTTTCTTTTTAATAAATTTTTCTGCAAAAGTGAAAAGACGAAAGTGCCCCTGGTTCAACAGGGTTGAGCCAGACCAAAACCTGGCTCGGGTCGGTGGTCAACCCGACCGAGCCACACCCTCTATTCGCCTCTCTCGCTCACGACCCCGAACTCTCTCCCTCCCGCAGTTCCTCTTTCCGCCGCCGCCGTCGCCGCACGAATCCGGCGAGGTCCGGTCGTCTCCGCCATCGTGCCGTGGCGCAAACGATGCGCCACTCGGTCCTCTCCCTATCTACCCCGGTTATTCACTTCTCCTTGCCGGATGCAGCCGTGCGCGACCCGTATCCACGCCTAGGGTTCCGGTGGCAGCGCGGCCTTGCCGTGCTCCCGGCCCATGCTGCTCGGCCGTGGCTGGTGTGGAACTCAATCCCGTGCCACCGTGGCGCAGTGAAGTTGATGTGTGCTCTCCTCCCGTGGTCCTCCTTCATCGGCCACACGGGCACTGCCCCGTCGCCGTGGAGTTACGGCCATGGGCGATGGTAATCTCTTCCTCTCACTCTCTCCTTCTCTTCCCCTCCAGGCCTTCGTGCCTTGCTCTGTGATGTGTAGCAGGCTGGGTTAATTTTTGTTTTTGCTGTTCTTAGGTGTTGGGCGATGTTGTTGCTCTGGTGTTGCTCTCTGAGCACCCTTGTGTGCCACTGACATTATTTGTTGGAGGTGATGGTGATGCTGGTGTGTGCTACTCTGAACCCAAGAGCTCAGAGATGCGTTTCTGCTAGAAACCTGTGTGATGTCTTGCTCTGATATTGCTAGAAACCTGTGTTGGGCGATGAAATGCTCTATTAATGCCCTGTGCTAGTATATCTCATTTGCTTGAGCTAAATAATTTAGCTTTGCTTGCTGTGATGCCTCCTTCGAGTTACACAGAAGCATTCTAATTATTTTAGCCTAGGAAAATTATTTATACTACCCAGTGGTGTTATTAGTGCATGTTTGTGCTTGTGGTGCATCTCCCCTTTGTGGGTTTTGTGCCCAGCACACCCACTGGATGTGTGATTCACAGGAATATTACTCTCTCCATATCAAAATATAAGACTTTCTATCTACTTTCCACACACACATGTATCTAGACAATTTTTAGTGCAAGGTTTATGTCAATCTTGCACTAAAACATGTTTAGATACATGTGTGCAGAAAAAGGTTATAAAGTCTTATATTTTGATACGGAGGGAGTATTACACAATAAAATGGCTGGGGTTTCCTCCCAAAAAAGATTAAAGCATGCGTGGCCATGCCCGACTAGTAGCAAGTATTCCCTCCGTACAAAAATAAGTGTCTCAAGTTTGCCCAAAAGTGGATGTATCTAGAGACACTTATTTTAGAACGGAGGGAGTACTATGCTAGTACGCCATCAGCAAATTCTTGAGCATTCTACAATTTCGGCGTCCAAGCTTGTCCCCCTCCGTTGATTCGTCTTCATCGCTTCACTTGTCTCCTCAAAGTTCACGTCTTTTATCCACGGAGTCATTGTCTACATGACAGCGAAATATTTGAATCGACCACATTTATCACTTATCAGTTAGACCAACTCACACATCAGGCCGGCAATCTGACCCATTCACACGACCGCCCATGGGCACCCGACCCTAATGGGTAGGGTATGGGTCGCCATCTTCGCCCATGGGCAATACCCATGGGCAACCCGATTAGTCGTGGGCGGGGTATGGCCACAAGGTTACACCCACGGGTAGCCCATGGGTCGCCCGATTAATAATTTTTATTATTAAATATATTTATATTATGAATGATATGTAGACTTTATGTTATCCTACTGTCATTTTTAACAAAAAAAAACATGTGTGCTCTACTCTAGCTAGCGAAGCATGCATCTTTTTCCCTTTGACAAAAGCAACGTGCATCACAGATGAGTCATATGCTATGCCCAGGCTATAGCTAATTGTACTTGTCAACGTGAATTATGCTTTTGACTTATTGGGCTAGTACATATGCTGGCATGCTGCTAGCGTGTACAGGTTTAGTACCACCTCGCCCACTGAATCGTTTGGCCAGTGAAGCTATGCCTATATAAGCAACAGGGACAGCTTCCTAGGAAGATTCATTTGGCACAGTGGAAGGCATAAATAAAGAAATAAAAAAATTAAATCGACGCCCGATGGATGACCCATCGGGTCAGGTTGCCCATCGGATTCGGGCATGGGTCCGGTATTAGACCCATAGGTAGGGTCGTGGGCAGAGATCCTTGCCCGTTTAATAAATGAGCATGTGTAGCGCCCCGACCGCGGAACTATACAGTGATGCTGTGTGTCACCGGTTAGTCGATACAATCGGAGGTTACGAGTTTACCACTCCCCGGCCAAAACCTTTGGCAGGCGTTGCTCGGAATGGATCATCGGCAACGCAACACCCCGATTGATGCCCTAACACAGGCACAACTATCAATGCATAATAGAGAGATCAAGACTTGTGGAACAACTGGCACATCACAGACTCTACGACTCAAAGCATTATAGTTCAACTCTTATAATAGAGAAAGATAGCAAATATTACAATCAGAGGTCACAGACCCAACAGTACATCATGCGGAAGCGAATTAAGTTGTTCTAAACAACAAGATCCAAATTATGGCCTAAGAGGCCTATAGATAAACATTCCAGAGCCATCTGTTCCGGGATGTCCCAAGCTGCCACCTGGGAACCTCAGACTACTCGTCGACGTCCACATAGAACCCACCTTCAGTGTCGGTGAAGTCCTCCACTGAAAATCAACAAAGCAACGTTCAGTTCGACGAACTCTGCAAGATTACTAGAGCTACTAGCTCGATGATTGGCTGTCAAAGGTTTTATGGCTGTTTTGCATAAAGCTAGTTTTCTTTATACAAGACATCTGGCATCGACTAATCAGAATATTTTCAAAAGGGGGTAAGAAGTAAACTCTTTTCTTTGATCAACTTCATCAACAACCACCATCAATCACTGCACCTATCTACAGAGGCGCCTCCCCGAATCACCCTCGAGGAAGTCAACCTTGCATTCTTGGTAGTACCTTTACTACTCAGGTTTTAATCATTCCGTTCAAGTTTTCTATGGTCTCTGAATCCGGCACCAAGTCGTCCATAACCGTGGACACGGCTTTTCGAAAAGATTTACCCTGCAGGGGTGTACTGTTTTTAACCATCAGTACCGTCCGGCTCATTGCCTATGCAATTAGCTCTCTTCCGGGGAAAGCCGGCTGAGTGGGAGCGGTTACAACCTTTACCTTGCTTGAGACTAACCCAGGATCTTCAGTGGCGGTAGGACAGGTTCAGTGCCTCCAACACCCTGCCCCGCGGCCACTCATTTTCCTAAACACCACCATCCTCATCCCAGTCCTGGCCACCATCTTCACGCACGCGCAAATGGAAGCTCAAACTAGAGGACCCTGGCTTGCCCGCCCAAGTTAGTTGGTCGATAGGGATCCCATAGGCCACCGATGGAAGCACGCTCAGTCTTGGCTCGAAGGGGAGATCTCGCACTTAGGCGGCGAGAATGAGACAACCCACCACATCCCCTGTGGCCTCTCATCCCCGCCTTTACGCAATTTAACATCCGTCACCACCATTTTCACCACATCCGGCCATTCCATCATCTGTTCCAACAATGAAACATACACCGGACATCTAAGCATTTAAACTAAGCATGGCTAAGCATATACATAGCAATTATACTTATCGTAGGCCAACACTTCAATCCTATGGATATTTAGGAAGGATACAGGTAATGGCAACAAATTTCTAATGCAACTAGTAGGATACTCTAATC
Source organism: Poa pratensis (assembly GCA_947311845.1). Classification (NCBI taxonomy): domain Eukaryota; kingdom Viridiplantae; phylum Streptophyta; class Magnoliopsida; order Poales; family Poaceae; genus Poa; species Poa pratensis. The sequence goes on from CAMZMU010000123.1 coordinate 717,199, forward strand.
CAAGCAAAAGACATTTGAAACCAAATGCAATAATATAGTGGGGAAAATAATTGCGGAAATATAGGAGGATACATGTTCAGAGGGGGGATTACGCTTGCCTTGTTCAGGGGCTGGTAATACGGGTCGTCGGGTATTGCGGTGGAACCCGACTGCTTGATCTATCGATGCATAAAAACACCATAAAGAACACAATCAATAATCACTCATGCATAGCAAGTGCAATGCACAACCACATGATGGCATGACATTTTAAATGCACTGGATTTACTATAACAACATCTAGCAATTTAAATGGGGTGCAAAATAATTATTTCGACAAGAGAAAATAAAGCCCCATATTTAACTTAATGATTTTCCCTAACTTCTAAAAGTGCAGCACTGGAATTTGCTCAAATATGCATGCAAATGATGTTACTGGTTAGTTCATAATATTCTGAACATTTTAATATATTAAACACATTTTTCTGATAAACCAATAAAAAGTTATTGCATTTATAAAATCCATTTTAAATCTGCCATTTTAACAAATCATCTTAAACAACATTAAAACTAATTATCCATGTTTGGAAAACAGGTGGAACATGAAGTATATTTCTTGCTGAACATTTTGATTGGTCAAACTTAATTTCTGCATCATTATTTTTAAAGTTATTGATTTTCCAAAACTGCTTTCTTTTCTGCCATTTTAGTTATTTTAATAAAACAGCAACTAAATTAATTTAGTTGGATGTGTGAGTTATGCCAATACACACTTTATTTTTGGAACATTTAGGTATATTATTTGTAATTTTTGGACAAATATTGAATAAGTTATGGATTTTTCAAGTTTACAATTGAATCTGTCTATTTATTTCATTTTCCAGAAAATCCAGCGAAACGTTTCGCACCGCGGGCTGGTCTAGCCACAGCCGCTGACTGGTGGGGCCCGTGGCCACGCTGGCAGCCACGCAAGCGCGCGCGGCCCACCGCGGGTTTGACCGCGGCGAGGCCACGACCGGCGTGCGCGCACGGCGGTGACCGCGTCGGCGTCGAGCACGGACTCGACGCTACGGCCTGTGCGGAGGCGAGCTACGGGGAGCGTTCGACGGGCGCGAACATGGAGAACCTTTCTACGGCTGCGCCGCTACCTAGAGGTCACCGGGGACGCCGGAATCGACCTCGACTTGCGGCGGCCGGCGGCGGTTGGACATGGGCTACGGCGATCTACGGTACTAGGGGAACAATGGGCATGCCCAGGAGATCCGCGTGCTCACCCTCGACGCGCGGGTGCTCGCGGCGGTGACGGAGGAGGTCGGAGGAGGTGGCGAGCTTGCTCGAAGCGCGGCGGCCGGAGTTGGAGAAGATGAATTCTTCCCGTCGATCTACCGCTCCCCGCGTCGATTCCTTGCACGGAGAGGAGGAGGACGGCGAGGCGCAGCTTTTGCCCCGCTTCGATCTGCTTTGGGTGGTCTAGAACGGCGGCGAGGCGCGACGGCAAGCTCGGCTTGGTTCGGCCATGGTGGGGAAAAAGAAGAGGAAGAAATATCTGGGACAGGGGAGCAGAGGAGCGGCTCCGGGGTCTTATCTCCTCGCAGGGGAGAGGAGAGGAGGGGGGGGGGCGGCGCGACGCAGGACGACGTGGGGGGCCTCCCTCTGTTGCCGGTCATGGCGCGGCCATGTCGGGTAGGAGGAGAGAGATGACGCAATTTTACAAAAACCCCCTGTACTTCTTTTCCAGTTTACAAGTAAGTCCTTTTTCTGTTTCTGTTTTTAAAACCAGTAGCACTTCAAGTATTTTATTGAGGCACTAAAACCTTTTAGAAAAATCTGGAAATATTCATGTAGCCTCCCCATATCATGTAGAAGCTCCACAAAAATTGGTGTTCCAAAATAAAATGTTTTGAACAACTTTTGTTCATAGTGTTTGGATATGTTAGTTTTCTTAAATACCAATTTATAATCCTTCAAAAAATTTAAAGTAAGTTCAAAATATTAATTTTGAACTCTGGGAACTTCCTTGACAAATATGGAAGTTTATTTGAATTGGTTTTGTCACAAACAAACTCATTTGAGTTTACATTGTTTGAAATCAATTGTTGCTTTTGTTTCCTTTTGTGTTAATTTGTTTTCCAAATCTTTGTTTCAACTTGAACACTTAAACAAATAATGCCATGATGCATGAATGAAATGCAAAAGTGAAAATTTGGTTCACATTTTAGGTTCACAAAGTTGGGGCTGTTATAATTCTACCCCCTTACAGGAATCTCGTTGTAACATCCCAAATTCATAAACAGAGAAATATTCCAAAAATGAGAGCCAACAAAAACTTTTGTTAAAATTATATGTGTTGGTTATGCTTGTTGCTTGTGTATTATACTTGTGACATTATTTTCTTGTTGCTTGTAATGTGTTTGCTTGAATTGAAAAGATTAATTACAAACACAAAGAAATTGAAACAAGAAATAAAATCAAAGTGACAAGTGTCTCATAGAAATTCTCCAAGTAAGAAATTGTTTTCCTTTACAATAAAATTCAGAGGAGTGGTAATGTAAACACTCCCATTTTTGTCCTTACTACTTTTCCCTCTCAAATAATATTTTGAATTAGTTTAAAAATTCAAAAGTAAAATTCAATTAGCAATAAAACCAAAATTTAATAATTAAAACCCTATTATAGAAAATGTTTCAAAACATTTTATTTTGCAAACCCAATTTTTGTGGAGCTTCTGCACATTATGGGAAGGCCCCACAAATTTTGGCAAATTTTTATAAATTGATTTAGTGCCTCAAATTAAATCAAGAAGTGCTACTGCAATTAACAGAAGGGCTAAAAGTAAATAGATGAAAGAAGAAGGAAAAGAAGAAGCGCACAGGAGCCAGGGGGTTTTGGCAAACATGTCATCGCCTACCTCTCTATCGCCGTGTCGTCGCCCTCTGCACCTCGACGCGTGCCACTCCGCCCAGGCTTTCTAGAAGACACTAGAGCCTCGCTCGTCACCGCGTTGCCCCGCCCTCGTCGTGCCTCGTCAGCCTCGAGCAAAAAATCTTGCCGGTGCGCCGTGGACACGCCCGTGCACCTCGCCCATGAACGCCGGCATCCGCCGCTATAAAACCACCCCCGACCCCCTCTGCTCACTCCACACCACCCCATCTCCCTTTCCCCCGCTCCAAGTTCACCGTGCTCGGCCTGGAGGGCGGACATTGCTGCGCCACGGCCGCCGTCAAGGTCGGACACGGCCACCGCGCTGCTCTACCCTATTCTCCCCTCTATGCCTCGTAGCATGATGCCACAGCTTCACCACACTCACCCGCCCTTTTTCCCTCTGGATTATGCACAGGCCCGTCGTCAGGAGATCGCCGGAGCTGCAGCCCGTGCCGTGGAAGTGCGGGAGATCGCCGCCGTCGAACCAGTCCGTCCCAGCTCGTGCCGCTGCGCCAGCAAGCTTACCCACGACCCCCGCCGTCGAACGCGTCCACTCCACCGCCCCTAGGCCCCTCAGGTACCCTCTCTGGCCACGCACGCCGTCGCCGGCGCGGCAACGCCGCCGAAATTAGGTCATCGCGGATGAGATTGAACATGGACCGTTAGATCTTCGATCTACGGTAGCATACCGCTTCACTTAAGTGTATCGCTGACAAGCGGACCCCACTGTCGGCATTTTATTATTTTTCCCCGCGTGCACTGTGCCACTGCCATGTAGGCCCCACTAGTCAGAAGTTTGAACATTATTCAGAACAGTGGATTTTCTTAATTTAAATTCTCTGCAAATTTCAATACTGATATCAACTTCAAAAATCAATAACTTGAGATTTATACATCCAAATAATTCAAATTAAATTGTTCTGAAAATCTTATGAAAATGTTTAACCAACCCAATTGGTCTCATGTCATTTAATTAAAGAAATAAAAAGTATTATTAAAAATACTACATAAGGTTTAAATCCTAAACTTGTTTATTTCTGATACTCTGTTAGTCCAAATAATTCCAAACCAATTTTGTTAGCTTAGCACTGCCTAGTAGGAGCTTCCCTAATTTTGGTAGAATTATTTGTGCAGTAGTATTTGTTTAGTATAAAGTTGAGTTTTAAATACCCCTCTGCACTCAAACATTTAAATATGTTAATTGGTAAACCCAAATGAATTAGAACCAATTTTGTTAGGTCAAATTTAGTCATGTTTAGTTACCCCTAAAAGGATTTAATTTTTGAAGCAACAGAATTTAAATGGTAGCCAAAAATTTATTAATAAGCTTCTGGATTCAAACAAATGTGTAGGGAGTTTAGTAACTACAATTGAACCAAATCAAATTGTGTTGTCTTCTACACATAAGTAGCTTTCCATAGAATTTTAGTTTGTATTTTTGTGAGCAACAGAACTCAAGTTATTGAATTAAACATGTTCCACAAGTTTCTGCCATAATGTTGAACATAAATAAATGATGTTTAATTCAAATATTTTGAAACCAAATTGTATGGTTTGATGTGTGCAGTAGCTATGTGTGATGTTCATGATTGTTGTGTAGAGATAATTGCTTGTATAGCTTAGTGATTGTTTGCATTGTTTGTTTATTAATTAGACGAGAACGTTGACGGATATATCGAGGAAGGAGAGTTTGCTGAAATTGAAGAATAAGAGCAAGATCACTTTGCCAAGCAAGGCAAGCTATTCTCTGAGCTTGCACTACAACATATGCATCTACTTTCATAACATGTTTTACTCTCAAGCAAGATTTATAAAACCCATTTCAAAGGTATATGGAAATTATTTTGCCACCTATGTAGAAATATAAGATAGTTATATCAAATTATAGGATGGGAAAAACAAATATGGTTTATTCAAAACTCCTTTGCAATTATATGTGAGTTTATTCGAAAACTATTCGAATAGCCGAGTCCTCGGATATGGACAATTGGGAGACTGTCCTAAGACCTTGTGCAAGTTTTTAAAAGACTTTGAGTTTTAAAAGAAAATGAAGTGGAGAATGTTTCCTACACCTATACCAACGGATCGGTATGAGGTGGTTGGATGAAAGTGGACCATGACGGGCTATGGTCGGAAAAAGGAGGAGTTTTGGAAACAGATAAAATGGTGACTTCTTTAAAGATAGTTATAAAACTCTTCTTACCTTTTTCAATAAAGATATAGAGATGTTTTAAATAAAAAAAGTTGTCAACTAAAATAAAACTGGTGCATACTCATGTTGGGGTAGTTTGCGAGTACATTCAAATGTACTCATATTGGTTTCGTCCCTGGCTATTGACCTAGCCAGACTACGAGGAGGAGCACTACGCCGAGCAGGAGTATGGCGACTTCTACGCCAACTAAGGATCTCCACAAGTCAGCTGCCTGTCGGGTTGTCATCGTTAGAATATGATGTCTACTACGCCGTAGCTTCCGCTGATATTTTGGTTTGGCCCATGAAGGCACCTATGTAAGAACTTGGTCTAAATGACCATTTATGTAAGACTTTTATTCGGTACTGTAATGGATGTAAACTTTGGTATCCAATTCGGATTATGTGCAACGACAGACTGATCACGGGATCGTTGTGTTAAGCATAATCGGGTATTTCGGACAGCTAGTCCGGGGTCCCCACAGACTTGGTATCAGAGCCATCCTGACTTTAGGAAACCTTAGTTAGCATGGTCGTTTGTCAAATGTTACAAAAGATGAATTTCTAAAAAGAAAGGAATGAAGTATTTTCGAAAATGCTTATCTCCAATCCTCTTACTTATGCAAAATTTTACTCTCATTAAATATTACATTTTCCTTGTATCCCTAAAATTTTGCACACCTCTCATTAAGCTTAAAATTTGACTCACTTGTTGCCCTACTATATTAAAATTTTGATACTTGTCACCTAACTAACTTAAAATTTTGCTTAAAAACTGTAGATGGCACTCCATTGGACCGAGTTCGTTCAGCTGGAGAAGGACAGCAAGCTGACGTTTGAGAGGGACTTGTTCGAGTTGACCAAGCTGTTAGGTCGCCCCGCTCCAGAGTTTGAGGGAGCTCAGATTGATGTTCACGGTGTCGGAAGGCTGAGCTGGCTCATCAGGTCGTCAGTTCGCAGGAACATCAAGTCTCCCAGTTCCAGGACGCTCATCTTCACCACCAAGGAGGCCACCTGGGTTGACGGTCTCTGTACTGCTACACAGAGGATGCTAGCCCGACTTTGTGAGGAGCACAAGGCGGAGTTAGTAGACTCCCGTTTCCGGTTCTACGGGAGGCGCAACTGCGATGGACACCCTACTCCTTCACCTTACCACCCGATGTTTGGGAGCTACATCATGGACATGGAGATCTTACTTCAGTGCACTCAGGATGATCTGTTGCGCACTAGGATTCAGCTCCACTTTGACCGCGAGTCGCTCGTTGAGCTTCGCGAGAACGAGATGAAGCTGATGGTGGAGAAGGTTGCTCTTCTCAGGAAGAGGGCCCAGCTGAGGAAGACTATCGTGAAGCTCCGCACGAAGGTGGCAGAGCAGGACGGACTGATTGAGGATCTAGAGCACCATACTGACGAGATGGAGGAGGAGGGCGAGGATCTCCGCAAGGAGAACACGCTTTCCTCAGTGACGATGATGACTTCGTGGAGGAGATGGACTGTGAGGAGGAGGATGATGAGGAGGAGTTAGTTGACGAGGAGGAGGAGCCACTCGAGCCAGTTCTCGAGGACGAGGAGGAGGATCCCGAGGAGCCAGCCTACCAGTCAGATGCTGACGTGTTAGAGCTGGAGGTTCCACCTCAGTAGGCGAGTGACTTGATCACTACCGCAGGATTAGGTTGACCCCTATAGCTAGTCGAGTCGTAGTAGTGGTTCTTTTGGAAACCAGATGTTATGTATCTAGATGTAAGTGATGTTGTAAGCTTGATGTTGTAAGCTTGTTGTGATGTGAACTCTTGATGTGATGTTGTAATATAAGTATGTTTGTCTTGTTTAAATCTGTGTGAAATATTTTCATATAATCTTAAATTAATCAACCACTTGAGAGATCGTCTTTTCCCTTAGTCGAACTTTTCTTGCCTTGCCTCTTATACCCGGTGTGCTTCAGGATGCCGCCCCGTCGCACAATGGGAGGATCAGGATCAGCACCACCACCACCGGACCCAACCCCCGCCCAACTTCTCGCGCTTATCATGGAGGAACGTGAAAATGCCCGGCAAGAGCGCCAGCTCATCTCGCCTGCAACAACTCGCAGCCGCTATAACAACAACAACAATAACAACAACAACAATGGTGGTAATGGCAATGGCAATGAAACCAGCGATCCACCTTAGGCGATTTTCAGAAGACCAACCCACCCACCTACTCCAAGGGACTTCACCCACTAGAAGCCGATGATTGGCTTCGCACCATCGACAATAATCTTGAAGTTGCTGCTGTGGGAGAAAATGAGAAAGTGCTGTATGCAACCCACTATCTCGCTGGACCTGCAAGAGCTTGGTGGGAAACTACCAAGACTCTCCAGCAGCTGGTCATGTCATCAACTGGGCTGAGTTCCAGGAGAAGTTCCGCAAGAAGCATATTCCACGGACTTATTGAGAGGAAGAAGGATGAGTTCCGCAAACTGAGGCAGGGAAGTAGAGATGTGGTCGGTTATCTGGATGAGTTTACCGACTTATCTCGGTATGCTCCTGATGACACCGACAAAGAAGAGAAGAAGATGGAGCGTTTCATGAGTGGACTCATGATGAACTGCAGTGTGCTTGGTTATCCATGACTTCCGTGATCTGGAGTCACTTGTGGACAAAGCCATCCAGCTGGAGACCAAGCGCAAGTCTATGTATGAAGGTCGCAAGAGGAGGATGAATGCTCAGGAAGGTTCGAGCAGCCAGAAACCTCGTATCTTTCAGCAGAACCCAGGCCTGCCTATCGTCCACCCCAAGCTCCACGCCCCAATTACCCTAACCGCCCAAACAACTTCAACCGCCCCAATGACAATAACCGTCCCGGAGGAAACTTCAACAACTTCACCCGCAATCCCAATGTGATCTGCTTTGAATGCGGCAACAAGGGTCACTACTCCAAAGAATGTCCCAATCCCAAGAGGAATGTCCAGCGCCCCAATGCGCCGGCACAGAACAATGGTCAAGGCCGCAATGGAAATGGAAATGGCAAGAATGCCGCACCCGCGGAAATGCTGCTGTTGCCAAGGGTCGTCTGCACCACATCAATGCTGAAGAAGCTCAGGATGCTCCGGATGTTGTGCTGGGTACGTTCCTTGTCAACTCAGTACCTGCAACTGTTCTGTTTGATTCTGGTGCTACCCATTCATTTGTTACCCAAGAATTTGTTGCTAAGGGAGGTTTAGTTGAGAGCCTCTTACCCAAACCCATGGTCATCCAAATCCCAGAATCCACCGTAGAGACCAAGATGTTTTGCTCCGATGTACCCCTTGAGATCAAAGGAGAAAAGTTTCCAGTTAACTTAATTGTTCTGGGAACCCAAGGCATCGATGTTATACTCGGTATGAATTGGTTAGCCAAGTACCATGGTCGAATTGACTGTGCCAGAAGAGCTGTATCCATCACCACCGACAAAGAAGTAGAAGTGGAGTATGTGTCTGAAACTAGTCAATCTCACCCAGGCTGCCATGAGAGCATAGCTCGACCTGCCCTAGATGAGATCCGTGTTGTTCACCTGTTCAAGGATGTTTTCCCAGAAGAATTGCCTGGTATGCCGCCAGACCGGGAAATTGAGTTCATAATTGAGCTTATCCCAGGAACCCCCCTATATCCCAAAGACCTTATCGGATGAATCCGGAAGAACTGGTTGAGTTGAAGAAGCATTGGCAGATATGCTCAGCAAAGGACTTGTTCGCCCAAGCGCTTCACCTTGGGGATCACCCATTATTTTGTGGACAAGAGAGACGGTACCACACGCCTGTGTGTGGATTATCGCAAGCTGAATGACGTGACCATTAAAAATAAGTACCCTCTTCCCAAGATCGAGGATCTGTTCGATCAAATGAACGGAGCCCGAGTCTTTTCCAAGATCGATCTTCGGACAGGATACCATCAGTTGAAGATCCGAGAGACAGACATTCCCAAGACCGCCTTCACCACTCGTTACGGTTGTTTGAATACACCGTGATGTCTTTTGGTCTGACCAATGCCCCAGCCTATTTCATGAATCTCATGAACAAGATTTTCATGGAGTACCTCGACAAGTTCGTGGTAGTTTTCCTTGATGACATCCTTATTTATTCCAAGACCGAAGAAGAGCATGCTGAACACCTGCGTCTAGTTTTGGAGACTCCGAGAGCACCAGCTGTATGCCAAGCTTAGCAAGTGTGAGTTTTGGCTCAGTGAAGTGGCATTTCTCGGACATGTTGTGTCTGCCGGAGGAATTTCTGTTGACCCAGAGAAGATCAAGCCATTTTGACTGGTTATCCCCAACCAATGTTTGAAATCCGAAGCTTTCTCGGACTTGCCGGTTATTACCGCAAGTTCGTTGAAGGATTTTCCAGTATAGCCAAACCCATGACCCAACTGTTGAAGAAGGACAAGAAATTTGAATGGACTCAGAAGTGTGAGGATAGTTTCCAAGAACTGAAGAAGAGACTAACCTCAGCCCCAATCCTGATCATGCCAGACGTCACCCAGAGTTTCGACGTGTATTGCGATGCATCACGCCTCGGACTTGGTTGCGTTCTGATGCAAGAAGGCAAAGTTGTGTCGTACCTGTCCCGGCAGTTGCGACCGCATGAAGAGAATTACCCAACCCATGACTTGGAGTTAGCTGCTGTTGTTCTTGCTCAAAACGTGGCGTCCCTATCTTGCGGGACATCGCTGCGAGGTCTATACAGATCACAAAAGCTTGAAGTATATTTTCACCCAGAAAGATCTGAACCTGCGACAGAGGAGATGGATGGAATTAATCAAGGATTATGATATTGGAATCCATTATCACCCGGAAAGGCTAATGTAGTTGCCGATGCCCTTAGTCGCAAACCTTGCACCCTGAATGCCCTGATCCAAGCCGAACAGCCAGCCTTGTTCAAAGAGTTCCAAGATTTTGGACTAGAGCTTGTTAGCCATGGTTATCTCGCCAATTTAGAGTTAACCCCAACCCTGATGGATCAAATCAAAGAAGCCCAAAAGGTCATGAAAGCATAGAGGGAATTAGGAAGAAGATTTCCCTCGGCAAAGCACCCGGTTTTACCGAAGATGCTGAAGGAGTGCTGAAATTCAATGACCGTATCTGTGTGCCCAATGTCACGGAACTTAAGGAGTTAATCCTGAAGGAGGCCCATGAGACCCCTTATTCAATCCACCCCGGCGGAACCAAAATGTACCAAGACCTTCGAGAAAGATTTTGGTGGCATGGAATGAAGCGAGAGATTGGTTCATTCGTAGCCAAGTGTGACATCTGCCAGCGAGTTAAGGCTGAACATCAGCGACCCGCTGGATTGCTTCAACCTTTGAAAATTCCCGAGTGGAAGTGGGATGAGATTGGAATGGATTTTATTACCGGACTTCCAAGATCCAACCGAGGCCATGATTCAATCTGGGTCATCGTTGATCGACTGACCAAGGTTGCCCACTTTGTTCCTGTCAAGACCACTCATACCGGAGCTCAGTTAGCAGACCTGTATATTTCCAGAATAGTGAGCCTGCATGGTGTGCCTAAGAAGATTGTATCTGATAGAGGCACGCAATTCACCTCAAGATTCTGGAAATCCCTTCATGAAGCCCTCGGAACCAAGTTAGCATTTAGCACAGCTTATCATCCCCAGACCGATGGCCAAACTGAGCGAGTGAACCAGATATTGGAGGACATGCTTCGCGCATGTGTTCTATCCTATGGTTCCAAGTGGGAAGATTGTCTTCCGTTTGCAGAGTTCTCGTACAACAACAGTTATCAGTCTAGTCTGCAAATGGCCCCTTTTGAAGCCCTTTACGGCAAGAAGTGTCGTACACCCCTGAATTGGTCCGATACCGGAGAAGCAAATTGTTCGGACCAGATACCCTCCGTGAAGCTGAAGAGCAAGTTCAGCTTATTCGTGAACGCCTCAAAACTGCCCAATCCCGTCAGAAGAGTTACGCTGACACCAAGCGCCGTGACCTCACCTTCAACGTCGGAGATTATGTTTATCTCCGAGTGACACCCCTCAAGGAATGCAGCGTTTCCATGTCAAAGGAAAGTTAGCGCCAAGGTATATTGGACCCTTCAAGGTCATTGCTCGTCGAGGAGAAGTATCCTATCAGCTGGAGTTACCCCAGGAGTTAGGAGATTATCATGATGTCTTCCACATTTCCTTGCTCCGGAAGTGTCTTGAAGTTCCTGACCAGCCTGATGTTTTCAAAAACATCGACCACCTCTCCATCGACCTGAACCAAGACCTGACTTATCGTGAGAGACCCTCAAATTCTCGAAGAAGATGTTCGTGTTACCCGAAGACGTGCGATCAAGTTTTACAAAGTCCAGTGGACTAACCACTCTGAAGAAGAAGCAACTTGGGAACGCGAAGATTATCTTCGAAGCGAATTCCCAGACCTCTTAGTACCTAAGCCTAGCAAATCTCGGGACGAGATTTATTTTAAGGGGGGAAGGATTGTAACATCCCAAATTATAAACAGAGAAATATTCCAAAAATGAGAGCCAACAAAAACTTTTGTTAAATTATATGTGTTGGTTATGCTTGTTGCTTGTGTATTATACTTGTGACATTATTTTCTTGTTGCTTGTAATGTGTTTGCTTGAATTGAAAAGATTAATTACAAACACAAAGAAATTGAAACAAGAAATAAAATCAAAGTGACAAGTGTCTCATAGAAATTCTCCAAGTAAGAAATTGTTTTCCTTTACAATAAAATTCAGAGGAGTGGTAATGTAAACACTCCCATTTTGTCCTTACTACTTTTCCTCTCAAATAATATTTTGAATTAGTTTAAAAATTCAAAAGTAAAATTCAATTAGCAATAAAACCAAAATTTAATAATTAAAACCCTATGAAAGAAAATGTTTCAAAACATTTTATTTTGCAAACCCAATTTTTGTGGAGCTTCTGCACATTATGGGAAGGCCCCACAAATTTTGGCAAATTTTTATAAATTGATTTAGTGCCTCAAATTAAATCAAGAAGTGCTATTGCAATTAACAGAAGGGCTAAAAAGTAAATAGATGAAAGAAGAAGGAAAAGAAGAAGCGCACAGGAGCCAGGGGGGTTTTGGCAAAAGTGTCATCGCCTACCTCTCCGTCGCCGTGTCGTCACCACACGCCGCGCGCCTCGCCATTTCCCCGGCCCCCCAGGCCCCCCTCTCGCTCGCAGTCATCCACATTCGCCGCCTCTGCGTCCGCCGCAGTCGCTCGAGCATTTCCTTGACCCGAAGCCGTCCCCTGTCCCCGATGCCGCCGCGGTAGAGCACGAGCACCGCCGGTGAAATTGGCCCGCCCCCTCTGCACCTCGACGCATGCCACTCCGCCCAGGCCTTCTAGAAGATACTAGAGCCTCGCTCGTCACCGCGTTGCCCCGCCCCTCGCCGTGCCTCGTCAGCCTCGAGCAAAAGATCTTGCCGGTGCGCCGTGGACACGCCCGTGCACCTCGCCCATGAACGCCAGCATCCGCCGCTATAAAACCACCCCGACCCCCTCTGCTCACTCCACACCACCCCATCTCCCTTTTCCCGCTCCAATTTCACCGTGCTCTGCCCGGAGGGCGGACATTGCTGCGCCACGGCCGCCGTCAAGGTCGGACACGGCCGCCACGCTGCTCTACCCTATTCTCCCCTCTATGCCTCGTAGCATGATGTCACAGCTTCACCACACTCACCCGCCCTTTTTCCCTCTGGATTATGCACATGCCCGTCGTCAGGAGATCGCCGGAGCTGCAGCCCGTGCCGTGGAAGTCCGGGAGATCGCCGCCGTCGAACCAGTCCATCCCAGCTCTTGCCGCTGCTCCAGCAAGCTTCCCCACGACCCCCGCCATCGAAAGCGTCCACTCCACCACCCCTAGGCCCCTCAGGTACCCCTCTCTGGCCACGCACGCCGTCGCCGGCGCGGCAACGCCGCCGGAATTAGGTCGTCGCGGATGAGATTGAACATGGACCGTTAGATCTTCGATCTACGGTAGCATACCGCTTCACTTAAGTGTATCGCTGACAAGCGGACCCCACTGTCGGCATTTTATTATTTTTCCCCGCGTGCACTGTGCCACTGCCATGTAGGCCCCACTAGTCAGAAGTTTGAACATTATCCAGAACAGTGGATTTTCTTAATTTAAATTCTCTGCAAATTTCAATACAGATATCAACTTCAAAAATCAATAACTTGAGATTTATACATCCAAATAATTCAAATTCAATTGTTCTGAAAATCTTATGAAAATGTTTAACCAACCCAATTGGTCTCCTGTCATTTAATTAAATAAATAAAAAGTATTATTAAAAATACTACAGAAGGTTTAAATTCTAAACTTGTTTGTTTCTGATACTCTGTTAGTCCAAATAATTCCAAACCAATTTTGTTAGCTTAGTACTTCCTAGTAGGAGCTTCCCTAAGTTTGGTAGAATTATTTGTGCAGTAGTATTTGTTTAGTATAAAGTTGAAATTTAAATACCCCTCTGCACTCAAACATTTAAATATGTTAATTGGTAAACCCAAATGAATTAGGACCAATTTTTTAGGTCACATTTAGTCATGTTTAGTTACCCCTAAAAGGATTTAATTTTTGAAGTAATAGAATTTGAATGGTAGCCAAAACTTGATTAATAAGCTTCTGGATTCAAACAAATGTGTAGGGAGTTTAGTAACTCCAATTGAACCAAATCAAATTGTGTTGTCTTCTACACATCAGTAGCTTTCCATAGAATTTTAGTTTGTATTTGTTTGAGCAACAGAACTCAAGTTATTGAATTACACATGTTCCACAAGTTTCTGCCATAATGTTGAACATAAATAAATGATGTTTAATTCAAATATTTTGAAACCAAATTGTATGGTTTGATGTGTGCAGTAGCTATGTGTGATGTTCATGATTGTTGTGTAGAGATGATTGCTTGTATAGCTTAGTGATTGTTTGCATTGTTTGTTTATTAATTAGACAAGAACGTTGACGGATATATCGAGGAAGGAGAGTTTGCTGAAATTGAAGAACAAGAGCAAGATCACTTTGCCAAGCAAGGCAAGCTATTCTCTGAGCTTGCACTACAAACATATGCATCTACTTTCATAACATGTTTTACTCTCAAGCAAGATTTATAAAACCCATTTCAAAGGTATATGGAAATTATTTTGCCACCTATGTAGAAATATAAGATAGTTATATCAAATTATAGGATGGGAAAAACAAATATGGTTTATTCAAAACTCCTTTGCAATTATTTGTGAGTTTATGAAATGCCGAGATGTCGGTGTTGGAATGGAGAAGTGGAAAATGGTGATGTTTATGAAAAATGCACAGTGTCCTAGTACTATGGCGACCAATCTTACCCTGTGCGACCACATTTACCATATATGGGAAAAGGCTTAGTCATGTAGTTTGCTCTTATTAGTATGGGATACCTCATCAACGGAGATGACTCCGTTATGCATGAGGGGATGGTCCGAGGACCTACCCCCTGACCCGGGTCCTCACACAAGATGGTGGGGAGGATAGAAGGTTCCACCATTAACCGCCGGACAAAACTATGAGTCCTCACACTTAGGGTTTCTGACGGGAAACTGGACTGGGTGTTGATGGAAAGTGTCATATGGGAAGGATCCTGTACTAGCATGAGCAAATAAGAGGCTATGGCCGGCGGCTTACTTCGCATACACCTGGTATGGCGAGACGTGGCAGACACGATGAGTGCCGGATGGATGTGGGCTAAAAGCGTGCTACCTGTGCAGAGTGTCAAAAACTATTCAAATAGCCGAGTCCTTGGATATGGACAATTGGGAGACTGTCCTAAGACCTTGTGCAAGTTTTTAAAAGACTTTGAGTTTTAAAAAGAAAATGATGTGGAGAATGTTTCCTACACCTATACCAACGGATCGGTATGAGGTGGTTGGATGAAAGTGGACCATGACGGGCTATGGTCGGAAAAAGGAGGAGTTTTGGAGTAACAGATAAAATGGTGATTTCTTTAAAAATAGTTATAAAACTCTTCTTACCTTTTTCAATAAAGCTATAGAGATGTTTTTAATAAATAAAAGTTGTCAAATAAAATAAAACTAGTGCATACTCATGTTGGGGTAGTTTGCGAGTACATTCAAATGTACTCATATTGGTTTCGTCCCTGGCTATTGACCTAGCCAGACTACGAGGAGGAGCACTACGCCGAGCAGGAGTATGGCGACTTCTACGCCAACTAAGGATCTCCACAAGTCAGCTGCCTGTCGGGTTGTCATCGTTAGAGTATGATGTCTACTACGCCGTAGCTTCCGCTGATATTTTGGTTTGGCCCTTGAAGGCACCTATGTAAGACTTGGTCTAAATGACCATCTATGTAAGACTTTTTAATTCGGTATTGTAATGGATGTAAACTTTGGTATCCAATTCGGATTATGTGCAACGACAGACTGATCACGGGATCGTTGTGTTAAGCATAATCGGGTATTTCGGACAGCTAGTCCGGGGTCTCCACACTCGTCCCGAGATTCTAAGATTGCGGAAAGAAGTCGGGATACTCCTCACGAAGACTAGACTCCCTTTCCCAGGTTGCTTCTTCTTCGGAATGGTGAGACCACTGAATTTTTATGAACTTGGTGGTCTTGTTACGAGTCTTCATTTCTGGTTCATCCAGGACACGGATAGGGTGCTCGCGATAAGTGAGATCCTCCTGGATATCTAGCTCCTCATGATTGACTCCATGAATAGGGTCTTTGAAGCAATGGCGAAGTTGGGATACATGAAACACATCATGCACATCTGGGAAGTTGGCCAGTAACTCCAATTGATAAGAACGATCTCCTCGCTTGGCCAGAACGGTGAAAGGGCCAATATAGCGAGGGGCCAATTTTCCCTTAATCCCGAAGTGTCGAACGCCTCGAAGGGGAGAGACACGGAGGTAAGCTTTATCACCGATTTCATAGTGAACCTCCTGATGATGCTTGTCATAGTAACTCTTCTGTCTCGACTGGGCAATCTTCAGATTCTCTCGTATGATTCTAACCTTCTCCTCGGCTTCATTGATAACATCTGGACCAAAGAGTGCCCTCTCTCCGGTCTCGGACCAATTTAGAGGAGTTCGGCATTTTCTTCCATACAACACCTCGAATGGGGCCATACCCAGACTAGCTTGATAGCTATTGTTGTAGGAGAACTCTGCGAAGGGAAGATACTTCTCCCAACCCTTGCCAAAGGAGATTACACATGCCCTGAGCATGTCTTCCAGAACTTGGTTCACCCTTTCGGTCTGACCGTCAGTTTGAGGGTGGAAAGCGGTGCTAAAGTTGAGACGGGTTCCCATGGCTTGTTGGAAACTATTCCAAAACCTGGAGGTGAACAGACTTCCACGATCAGAGATTATCTTCTTGGGAACGCCGTGAAGTACGACGATCCTAGAAGCATACAGATCTGCCAACTTAGTAGCTGTGATGTCAACACGAACAGGGAGGAAGTGAGCCACTTTTGATAATCGATCAATGATTACCCAGATGGCATCGTTTCCCTTAGGAGACTTCGGCAGTCCAGTAATGAAATCCATACCAATTTCATCCCATTTCCACTCAAGGATTGCAATAGGGCGAAGAGTGTCGGCCAGCCTTTGATGTTCAGCCTTTACACGGCGACAGACGTCACATTCCGCAACATACTCCGCAATTTCCCGTTTCATACAGGACCACCAGAATTGGCGCCGAAGATCTTGGTACATCTTGGTACTACTAGGATGGATGGAGATGGGGGACTCATGGGCTTCCAGGAGTATCAACCCTTTCACACTCCCACTTTTTGGCACCACTAGGCGACGACCAAAGTAGACCACGCCGGTATCATCAACGGAGAAACACTTAGCCTTGCCGCTAGCGATCTTCTCCTTGATCTCGAGAATTTCCGCATCCTGCTGCTGGGCAGCCTTGATCTCCTCCTCAAGAGTGCGTTTGATCTCTAAATTTGCCAAATAGCCAGAGGTAACGACTTCCAGGTTCAAATGGGCGAACTCTTCATGAAGAGCAGATTGAGCCTTTTCAATCATCAGATTGTTGCAATAGGACTTCCAACTTAGCGCGTCAGCCACGACGTTGGGATATCCTCCTTTCTGATCTTAATCTGATGGTATCCTGACCTCAGATCCATCTTGGAGAATACTGTTGCACCAGCTAACTGATCTAACAAATCATTGATCCGGGGAATAGGATACTTGTTCTTGATTGTCACCGCATTCAACGGCCTATAATCAGAAACCAAACGAGGAACGGTAGAATCCCTCTTCTTGACGAAGAGTACCGGACAACCCCAAGGTGAACTACTAGGCTGAATAAAATCCTTCGCTAACAGCTCATCAATTTGCTCTTTCAACAGAGCCAACTCTTCCACCGGCATACGGTAGGGTTTCTTGGAAATCGGAGCAGTACCTGGCATTAGATCTATGACAAACTCCACACTCCGATCAGGTGGCATGCCAGGCAATTCTTCCGAGAACACATCCGGGAAGTCACACACCACGTGTATTTCATGAATTTCAGGAGGGGACAAGACTTCCATAAAGTAGAGGCTGATCTCCGGTGACAGGGGAATGATTGAGGATGGAGGTCTTGATAGTGCAGACCAATACTCTACAATGTCGCCGGAAGAAGTGGTCACGGTAATGTTCTTGTCAGCACAGTCGAGATTAGCCCGGTATTTTACTAACCAGTTCATGCCCAGTATGACATCAATGCCATTTGACTTGAAAGCTACCAGCGCGAAAGGGAAGGACCAGTGACCTATAGTAATCTGGACCTCCGGGGTAACCCCATCGGTTTGCCATTTGGAACCAGGCGTGGAGATCATCAAGGGACAGCTCATCTTTTCAAACGGTATGTTGTGGTCTTTTGCAAATGCTATAGAAATGAATGAATGCGATGCTCCAGAGTCAAACAGAACTGTAGCTGGGGTGTCGTTGATTCGTAACTCACCCATAAGGACGTCGGGGTCCTCTTCAGCTTCTTCAGCAGCGAAATGGTTCAGGCGACCACGTACAATAGGGCCCGCTTTGCCAGTTGAAGTGGCGGGGGCTCGTGCAGGTGTCACCGAAACAGGTGCCTTTTAGGGGCACTCCCTGAAATAGTGGCCAGCCTGGCCACAGCTGTAGCAAGTGTTTCCAGGTTGGGCAGGTAGCGGAGGAAGATACCACTCCCGCTCGCCCCAGGTGTCGACGAAGTGGGGCGCGGCGGTGGTGGCCTGTGTCCCGCGGCCCTCGGCATGAATGGAGCACGCGGCACATCGCTGTAGGGAACGAAAACCCTGCGCTTCTTGCTCTGAGAAACCGAGGACCTCGGGTGGTCCCCTTGTGCTGGCCTCTTGGAAGCCTCAAATTCCTTCCTTCCCTGCTCAAGAGTAAGAGCCTGGTTGAACAACTCCTGGTAGTTCTGGAACTTGAAGGGCAGCAACTCATAGCGGAGCCTCGGCGCAAGCCCCTTGCGGAACAACTCTTGCTTGTCAGCATCATTGGTCACGTCCCGTGGGGCGTAACGAGAGAGATGGTTGAATGCACATCCATAAGCTCGGAGGTCCATACGACCCTGGTACAGATCTAGGAACTTCCTCCTCTTCAGGTCCATTATTGGCTGAGGTATGTAAGCCGCACGAAAGGCTGTGCGGAACTCCCCCCAAGTGAAAACATGGTCTGCTGCGAATAGCGCCACATGATTCTCCCACCAACAGCCAGCCGCACCAGTCAGGAGGTAGGTGGCAAAGTTGACCTGCTCGGCCACTGGTACATGCAGCGTGCCGAACTGGCGCTCCAGAGCGCAAAGCCAGTCATCAGCGTCCAGCGGCTCCTTAGCATCAGCGAAGGTGGGTGGCTACGAGCGCAGGAACTCAGTGAGGGTGTTGCACTCATTGTTCCTCCGGGTATTCTGCTGCACCAACTGCTCGAGCAGCCGCTCATTGCACCCGCGGTTCTCCTCAATGGCCATCAAGACCTGCGCCATTGAAGGGGGTGGCGGCGGTTCCTCATCATTGTTGTTGTTACCGCGGCCTCCTCGAGCCATTCACTAGCGTGAGATTCCAATGGTTAAGAAACCACGTGATTCAACCCACACTATCCGGCACAATCCGGGACCTTCTGTTCAAGTCCTTGGGTTAAAACCCAAAGAAGGAATAATTGATTAGGCTCAGTAGGGATAACAGGGTTCTTAAACATCTGAGTTGATTTCTGATTGTAGCGTAGCGGGAGCAACCATACAAATAACCCTAAGATAGAACCCAACCTCGTGATCCTAAAGATTTTTTGAAGTAACAGATGAGGAGAGAAACTTTTAACTCTAATCGAGGTAAGATGGCTCCGAGATTAGAGTGTAACCAGGTAAGGAGTAAAAAGAATTCTAAGATGGTTTTCACAACTCATTTTTAGGTTAAAATAATTTTCACAACACTAGACTCAACGTCGACCAGTAGAAGGGTTTCCTACAGGCAGTCCTGCTATGATACCAACTTGTAGCGCCCCGACCGCGGAACTATACAGTGATGATGTGTGTCACCGGTTAGGCGATACAACCGGAGGTTACGGGTTTACCACTCCCCGGCCAAAACCTTTGGCAGGCGTTGCTCGGAATGGATCATCGGCAACGCAACACCCCGATTGATGCCCTAACACAGGCACAACTATCAATGCATAATAGAGAGATCAAGACTTGTGGAACAACTGGCACATCACAGACTCTACGACTCAAAGCATTATAGTTCAACTCTTATAATAGAGAAAGATAGCAAATATTACAACCAGAGGTCACAGACCCAACAGTACATCATGCGGAAGCGAATTAAGTTGTTCTAAACAATAAGATCCAAATTATGGCCTAAGAGGCATATAGATAAACATTCCAGCGCCAGCTGTTCCGGGATGTCCCAAGCTGCCACCTGGGAACCCCAAACTACTCGTCGACGTCCACATAGAACCCACCTTCAGTGTCGACGAAGTCCTCCACTGAAAATCAACAAAGCAACGTTGAGTTCGATGAACTCTGCAAGATTACTAGAGCTAATAGCTCGATGATTGGCTGTCAAAGGTTTTATGGCTGTTTTGCATAAAGCTAGTTTTCTTTATACAAGACATCTGGCATCGACTAATCAGAATATTTTCAAAAGGGGGGGTAAGAAGTAAACTCTTTTCTTTGATCAACTTCATCAACAACCACCATCAATCACTGCACCTATCTACAGAGGCGCCTCCTCGAATCACCCTCGAGGAAGTCAACCTTGCATTCTTGGTAGTACCTTTACTACTCAGGGTTTAATCATTCCGTTCAAGTTTTCTATGGTCTCTGAATCCGGCACCAAGTCGTCCATAACCGTGGACACGGCTTTTCGAAAAGATTTACCCTGCAGGGGTGTACTATTTTTAACCATCAGTACCGTCCGGCTCATTGCCTATGCAATTAGCTCTCTTCCAGGGAAAGCCGGCTGAGTGGGAGCGGTTACAACCTTTACCTTGCTTGAGACTAACCCAGGATCATCAGTGGCGGTAGGACAGGTTCAGTGCCTCCAACACCCTGCCCCGCGGTCACTCATTTTCCTAAACACCACCATCCTCATCCCAGTCCTGGCCACCATCTTCACGCACGCGCAAATGGAAGCTCAAACTAGAGGACCCTGACTAGCCCCGCCCAAGTTAGTTGGTCGATAGGGATCCCATAGGCCCACCGATGGAAGCACGCTCAGTCTTGGCTCGAAGGGGAGAACTCGCACTTAGGCGGCGAGAACGAGACAACCCACCACATCCCCTGTGGCCTCTCATCCCCGCCTTTACGCAATTTAACATCCGTCACCACCATTTTCACCACATCCGGCCATTCCATCAACTGTTCCAACAATGAAACATCCACCGGACATCTAAGCATTTAAACTAAGCATGACTAAGCATACACATAGCAATTATACTTATCTCAGGCCAACTCTTCAATCCTATGGATATTTAGGAAGGATACAGGTAATGGCAACAGATTTCTAATGCAACTAGTAGGATACTCTAATCCAAGCAAAAGACATTTGGAACCGAATGCAATATTATAGTGGGGAAAATAATTGCGGAAATATAGGAGGAGACATGTTCAGAGGGGGGATTACGCTTGCCTTGTTCAGGGGGCTGGTAATACCGGTCGTCGGGGTATTGCGGTGGAACCCCGACTGCTTGATCTATCAATGCACAAAAACACCGGAAAGAACACAATCAATAATCACTCATGCATAGCAAGTGCAATGCACAACCACATGATGGCATGACATTTTAAATGCACTGGATTTACTATAACAACATCTAGCAATTTAAATGGGGTGCAAAATAATTATTTCGACAAGAGAAAATAAAGCCCCATATTTAACTTAATGATTTTCCCTAACTTTTAAAAGTGAAATACTGGAATTGTGCTCAAATATGCATGCAAATGATGTTACTGGTTAGTTCATAATATTCTGAGCATTTTGATATATTAAACACATTTTTCTGATAAACCAATAAAAAGTTATTGCATTTATAAAATCCATTTTAAATCTGCCATTTTAACAAATCATCTTAAACAACCTTAAAACTAGTTATCCATGTTTGGAAAACAGGTGGAACATGAAGTATATTTCTTGCAGAACATTTTGATAGGTCAAACTTAATTTTTCGATCATTATTTTTAAAGTTATTGATTTTCCAAAACTGCTTTCTTTTCTGCCATTTTAGTTATTTTAATAAAACAACAACTAAATTAATTTAGTTGGATGTGTGAGTTATGCCAATAGACACACTTTATTTTTCCGAACATTTAGGTATCTTATTTGTAACTAGCAAAATGCCCGTGCGTTGCAACAGATGAAACTTAGTAAGTTTTGACAAAGCGGCGAGAGATGAGAGGGAACGCAAGCAGTGCGGCTAGCCGAAGACGGTTCACATGTAGATGGCGCACAAGCGCCGTCCAAGTAGCGGACTCGCACAGGTTGAGCGCAGCAGCATCCCGCTCCGGTCAGGGGCGGATCCAGTAGGGGTGCCATGGGTGCCATGGCACCCTCTAAAATATGCAGATTTGTTAAGTACTCCACTTAGTCTAATTTTCTATGTATTATATGCTTTAAAAAACTCATACATGATATTTATACAACTAATATTGAGTTGGCACCCCCAACCATTTCCCCCTACATCCGCCACTGGCTCCGGTCTTCGGCGCGTGAGATTCACGACCCAGCTGAGCACACGTTCGCGGTCCTTCTTGCCTCCGGCCACCACTACCTTCGACAATGAGCTACCACATCGAGAGCATTTGCAATTTTCTTTCAAACGGCACAAAATAGATGTACCTAAAAAAAAGTTGTTATCTTCATACTAAAAGCAATTTATCGCATAATGAGAATATGAACTGAATTTTTTAGAATAGCATGTATTGCAGAGTGCTAGCGATAGTCTTTTTTACCTGGATGAACGCATAGAATCTCTAAAAAAAATGTGTGGGGGAGAGCAGCTGCAGGGCGGTAGCACCCTCTTCTTTAGCTGCAACCTGGGCCTCCGCAAGGGAGCGACACTGTTGTGCTATAGCAGCGGCCGTCCCTCGTCTTGAAATGGCAGGCGGATGTTGAGTTCCGGGCACCTGGGCGGCCTGCTCTCCTCCCTATGACGGCGACGGAGAAGCTGTGGCTTTGGGGCAGCAAGGTAGTCAGGCCGACGAATCGGGAGGCGTCAGGGACTTGGGTCGGCCGCAGCCCGCAGGCTCATGTTTGCCCCCAGGACCGTCCCCTACGTCTCCTCTCACCCCACGGGCTACGGCTGCACCTCGCCAGGCCGCCCCCATGGCTTATGCACCCATCTCCTTCATGGCACCACACCAAGCCTAGGCCGTATCCCTCCAATACACCAACTTAGGCAGCAGGCTCCAGCCTCCAAGGATTCAGATCGGCCACCATCCGAGTACCGAGGATCTCAGAGATGCCGCAGATTCCTAGAGGCCGTCGCAAATGTCTTACTCGTAGCCGAGCGCGTCCATGCTGCCATCTTGCCAGACACCACCCTCCGCCGCGGCGCCGCTGGGGGCCATCTGCGTGTACGTGCACTGGAGGCCGGTCTGCGTTCGCTGCTTCACGCCGGTCGCCGCGGCCGTCTTGCCGAGCTCCATGACGCGCTCTCCCCAGATCGGAGGAAGCTGCAGTCGGCAGCGTGCTCCGGACAAACAAAAATTAATCGGGACGAAGGGGTATCACGAGAGATTGCGGGTTGATTTTCTTATTCGTCAAGGACTAACGTGCAAACCTGCCACGACGTACCGGACACCGTTAGCAATATTATATAGTAGAGATTTTTGGACAAATATTGAATAAGTTATGGATTTTTCAAGTTTACAATTGAATCTGTCTATTTATTTCATTTTCTAAAAAATCCAGCGAAACGTTTCGCACCGCGGGCTGGTCTAGCCACAGCCGCTGACAGGTGGGGCCCGTGGCCACGCTGGCAGCCACGCAAGCGCGCGCGGCCCACCGCGGGTTTGACCGCGGCGAGGCCACGACCGGCGTGCGCGCACGGCGGTGACCGCATCGGCGTCGAGCACGGACTCGACGCTACGGCGTGTGCGGAGGCGAGCTACGGGGCGCGTTCGACGGGCGCGAACACGGAGAACCTTTCTACGGCTGCGCCGCTACCTAGAGGTCACCGGGGACGCCGGAATCGACCTCGACTTGCGGCGGCCGACGGCGGTTGGACACGGGCTACGGCGCTACGGCGATCTATGGTACTAGGGGAACAATGGGCATTCCCAGGAGATCCGCGTGCTCACCCTCGACGCGCGGGTGCTCGCGGCGGTGACGGAGGAGGTCGGAGGAGGTGGCGAGCTTGCTCGAAGCGCGGCAGCCGGAGTTGGAGAAGATGAATTCTTCCCGTCGATCTACCGCTCCCCGCGTCGATTCCTTGCACGGAGAGGAGGAGGACGGCGAGGCGCAGCTTTTGCCCCGCTTCGATCTGCTTTGGGTGGTCTAGAACGGCGGCGAGGCACGACGGGAAGCTCGGCTTGGTTCGACCATGGTGGGGAAAAAGAAGAGGAAGAAATATCTGGGACAGGGGAGCAGAGGAGCGGCTCCGGGGTCTTCTTATCTCCTCGCAAGGGGAGAGGAGAGGAGGGGGGGCCGGGCGGCGTGACGCAGGACGACGTGGGGGGCCTCCCTCTGTCGCCGGTCATGGCGCGGCCGTGTCGGGCGGGAGGAGAGAGACGACGCAATTTTACAAAAAACCCCTGTACTTCTTTTCTAGTTTACAAGTAAGTCCTTTTTCTGTTTCTGTTTTTAAAACCAGTAGCACTTCAAGTATTTTATTGAGGCACTAAAACCTTTTAGAAAAATCTGGAAATATTCATGTAGCCTCCCCATATCATGTAGAAGCTCCACAAAAATTGGTGTTACAAAATAAAAATGTTTTGAACAACTTTTGTTTATAGTGTTTGGATATGTTAGTTTTCTTAAATACCAATTTATAATCCTTCAGAAATTTTAAACTAAGTTCAAAATATTAATTTTGAACTCTGTGAACTTCCTTGACAAATATGGAAGTTTATTTGAATTGGTTTTGTCACAAACAAACTCATTTGAGTTTACATTGTTTGAAATCAATTGTTGCTTTTGTTTCCTTTTGTGTTAATTTGTTTTCCAAATCTTTGTTTCAACTTGAACACTTAAACAAATAATGCCATGATGCATGAATGAAATGCAAAAGTGAAAATTTGGTTCACATTTTAGGTTTACAAAGTTGGGGTTGTTACAGCATGGGTATGAGAGAGGTCGACCCGACCAAACCCGACCCGATTGCCAGCCTTACTCACACACGTACTACATCCCTAGAAACACGCAATAACGCAAAACTTTGCGAAAGGTATACATATCATCATCTGTATTCTGTACGTATGAAATCGCGCAGGAAGCGGCTGGTCCTACACCCGGAAGGATCGAGATCTCACTGGGATTCTCCCGCCGGCCCCTACCACGCACGGGCTAGCTGACATGGCAGCATCGCATCCGCAAGGGATAAGGGCGGGAGCCTGCCAGCCAACCAGGTCGCGCCAGCTGGCGCTCAGCAAGCGTCTACGCGTGAGCACGACAGTCGAATTGGCCCGGGCCCCTACCTGCCTCCGTTGCATCCCATCCCAAGCTCGTGCCATGGCAGCGGCATAAAGACAAGCGACAACAACTGCGTGCACGGTGCACCGCCGGGACGTCGCCGTCCCCATCCCGGCGCCGGCGAGGCGAGGCAAAACCGAGGTCACCGAACGTCTCACTTAACGCTCCCGGTTTGTTTATTACTAGATTTGAACGGCGCGGCTTGCCGCGCGGCATTGTGGGATTCATTTAATTTGTTGTCCATGGTTGTCACAATTTATACAGATTATTAAAAGATGCCTTATCTCCATATGTATAATCTGAATAGTATGACAATAGCAGTCATGTTCATTCCAGGACTAGCTGGACTGACTGAATCATGCATTTTTATTTCATTAGCAAGTACACTTAATAGCGATTACTCTCAGCACAATGGAGTAATAACAATTACAAAATACCAAAAGATAATAGGTGAGGCAGACAGCCCACATTGTTTTGTGCACCATCAGTGTTTTGCAATACAGCAACATTATCTGATAAGCTGTGGTACTGCTCTATCTCATGAATAGTTTTCTCTGCATCCCTGCATCCAAAAATTCCGTAAAAGGAAGCCAATAAATTATGCAAACACCGATTAACATCTCAAATTGATAATAATCCATCTAAACATCTCAAAACAGATACATGACGTGGAGAGTTTCGAGCGGCGGCCAGCACCAAGACCTGCCATGAGTCACGATAAGTTACTCAGCCCGTGGAGACAAATTGACATGGATAAGGAGGGAGAACACACAGTCACTGTGCTCACCAAATCTCGCTTGGGCCGATGAATATGGATGTGCAGGCGGGCGGGTGCCTGTGTGAGCGTTGGACGTCGTGCACCCACTGATCGCTTCACCGGCGGCAGGGAGCTGCAGTGGAGGCGTCGCCCTCAAGAGCACTGGTGGCTGCAACTGTTTGCAAAAGAAGTTAATTAAGCTCTGACTCTGGTCAATAAGAGCATATAAACATGACAAATTTTAAATCAGAGTTTTCTACTTTCAATCACTTTTTGAAGTCGAACATATCAAAATGATTAATTTAGCATGCTATCAGGCTGCAGAAAAGGTTAATTTAAAAAAATTCTAATTTTCGTAGACGATAACCAATAAACAAATCACCTAGTGTAAGAAGATAAACAAAGCTATAATCTTTTTAGGTAGCATTTTTTGTGAAAATAGAAAAACCAATAAACATATCACCTCAGAAAACTTCGCTATAGATATGTGAACTGATTAACTCTAGAAAGGGTCTAAAAAACCTTAATCTAATTTGGAGAGGCCAATATGACAGACGTTAACAGGCCAATATTAGAAATAGGACACAATTTAAGGTGTTCTAAAACACGGATGGCTATCGCCTTTCCTGTAATTAACACACACCATTACCGCTTTAAAAACTGCACCATGCATGATATGAAAATATACTATTATTAGCAGCACATTATTTGGTTATCTCCCCTAGTACAAACATCAGAAAAAGTGGGGTCCCTATGATCTCTTACTCTATAAACATGCAACACAACCGGCATCCGTCTTATATTTTTCTTAACAATTATATTTTTCTCAACAATACTGTAAAGTCTTATTGCACAAAACAGAACGAAAATAGAAAGCTGAACCAAATTATTCTATAACTCATTGTATGGCATGTTGCACAAAACATAACGAAAATAAAAATCTGAACCAAATTATCCTGTAACTCATTGTAATGCCTTGTTGCACAAAAAACTGTAGTAGACTCAGCAAAAATAAGAGTAAGCTGCTTCATCTGCTGGAAAGCACTTTAGCATATATACATTTCAATAGGACTACACTCCAGAAGAAATCTGAAAGGTAATGCAAATTATGGAGCTGCAGCTTGCACTCTTCCATTAAATAGTACAAACAATGTGGAAGGAACAATGATAGAAGGAAATCAAGCTGCAACGAAAATCTTTTTGGAGGGACAGATAAAAAATGGAACATGTAATGAAGGTCCTAATACAATTTTATTTTTTCAACCCAACAAAGTATCTCTGATAAATTTGAGAGCTCCAGTGGCAACTGTCACGTGAGGAATAAAGGGAAGTTGCTATACTGATAAAAAGATATTCTAAATTTTCGATACTCTAATTTCACTGACATCAATGGTGAACTTTATCACCATTCTTAAAAGACAGCAATTAATCGTATCCTGAAAAAAGTAACCAACACAGACACAGAGCCATGCATCCTTTGGATCAATTTAGATGGATTAGAAGTAACTAACCTGTAACCAGTGACCTCCAAAAGGCCTCCAAAATAAATAGATAACAGCAGCACCTGCAAAAAACCAGGCTCCTATAATGGATCCAACCAAATTTCAGCAGAAACATCAGATCACAGGTGCAGATAACTATTCTAGTACAATTTACAGAGCTAATAAAGCGAGGATGGGAAGTAAAGTACCTGCTGCAACTGAACATCAATATTCAGTGACTTCAACATGCCATGTTTAATGCTTCCATTATACTTCATTCACTGCCATCCTACAGAAAAAAAAGGAGGTCAATATAAAAAGAGTCCAGTAGCCTAAGCACACTTCTTTCACTTTAACAAATTGTAACCAAGAATTTCAGAATGCTAGCAAGGATCAAAAGAAACATGCTGCATTGATTCATGCTAATCACCTTACTTAACTGAAAGAAAGACATGGGGAAATTTTAGTTCAGCAAAACATGATAGTAAATTTCAGAGCTAAACATTGGTAGTTAGCACCAGGAAATACCAGAATGATGTTAGGAGCAAGCATGCAAGTGGCAATCTAGAAATCAAGTTGAAATAATAAGTTTACCGCTTGACATGGACCTAATAACTTATACTATCTGGGGCCAATAAAGTAGCACAAGAATTTCTCTCCCACTACTCGAGTATCCACTCCTAACATAACAAAGTGATAGTTGTAACAACTGAGCACAGTACAATCCAAATAATAATCAGGATACCATCAACAATGACAACCATAATTTTCAAAGGCAATGACCTAGACTGGGCTCATCTATACTTTCTAAAGGCAACGTCCTGGTCAAAAAATTAAAGTATATTGGCATGAACTAATTGTTCACCTTAGATGCATACCAGCCATAAGAATATGACTTTTTCTATGATATTCATTGCACAGGAAAAACTTCACCATAGTTGCGGACAACCGACGTCACGGAAGCACCACTTCCAAATAATTGTAAATGAAACATAGCTCTGAAAAGTTTCTTACCTGCATCAAGAAACTGAACCTAGTACATAGTCATCTACCTAGCGTTGTTAAACCTGCAGAGAAAACAAAAAATCAAATAAAATCCGCAATTATTATAAATATTAGTACTGCGTGAAGAGGTAAAGAGCACTCAAACTGTAGTAACCATTTGATATAGAATCAATCTGATGTGCAGAAACTATATATAGCCAATCAGGTTTCAAAGATTTATCCTGCAATTTTTTTCCGACAGAAACATCAGGAAAGCATACAGCTTTGCGGACATAACAATATATCACATTGAACCATGTTACATGGTACTGTATCCACCAGAAATAGAATAACATTTAGGAAAGGATATGGGAGGAAGAAAATAATACAGCGAGAGAACCTCTGGGAGATACATCGGGAGTCATCAATGTCGAGCTGGGGACATAAGGTGGCTACGCGTTGCATAGGGGCCAAATCGACACGGCGAGAGGAGAGAACGGTGGCTTAGTCGAGGTCCAAGCGCAGCAAAGTCAAGGGACTCCTGTGTGGAAGTTGAGGGGAAAGGACGTCGACGATGGCCTCCTTGTCTCTGTATAGAAAAAAAATTCTTCAGGTCATAGTCAAAGATACAATCAACTGTTTCGGTATTTAATTTTCAATTTTCAGTTTCAAAGTGTAGCAGAGTACAAAGTGAAATTTAGCTGATGGCTTGGCCACCGAAAAAAAATCAAAATATACATCTTGAATATAGTTGAAATCATCCTCAACCAACATCTAATACGAAGGAGCTCACAAATTATTTAAGATGACATCTTTATATGGTCTAGGATTGCTGATGTTGCATCTGAAGAAGAAGTGAGTGAATCAAAACCAAGATTATTTATTGTTAATAATGTGTATAACCTTAAATATGCAGGAAAATGTGCATAACATTTGTCACAGAATTTAACGTTTTCAAGAATATTTGTACATTTCAGTTTTAAGGGGCAATCCCATTCACAACCTCCTGCAGTGTAACTTCATGAAGGTTGGAAAATGAGTTTGGGTTCAGAGATTTTTCAGGGTTTAGAAAGGCTATGGGAGGAAAACAATTGCTTACCTATGTCCGTTAGAATCTGGAACAGATGTGTGCAAACCTTGCCGGTTTGCCTAGAATTTGTAATCCTGCTCAAAAGAAATTTCAAAGTAAATATATATACAATTAGCTTGGCTACAGCATTGTTTGTCTCACTGAATATTTTAAAATCGTAAGACGATTCATCAAGTCGTTGTCTAACAGAACTAATTAGCAAGCTGGATTAATAATATAAGATCAACCACAATATCATAATAAACCTGGTGCATGCTAAGTACCAACCAAATATAGATATCCAAATGAACTCGTTAAACAACATAACCTGGTGCATGGTAAAAGCAGATGAAAACTGAATTATATGTATGTAATACAAATAACATTCATGTGGTTAACATATCAAATTTCGTTATCTAACTTGTCACAGACTCGCAATTGCAGAAAAACTGCACTTAACATATACCAGGCAGTGTGAAAACAAGTAGCAGTACTTACATACATAAGGCCATTAAATTTACCTAGGTTGTAAGTTGTAACTATGACTGCTCTTCACCTCACGTCATTAAAGCTACTTCACACTGAGCGCCACCTACTTTGCAAGCAGGGAGGAAGGAGTAGAAGGAAAGAAGACCAACCTGCACATGTGTTACAAATCTAAGCTAACATACACGCGCACATCCAGAAAATTTTGAAAGATTCTCAAATTGCAAGGAAATGAACTAAGAAACGCTGATCATTCTAAAAATATATTATTCAAGCTATGCCTCAATCCCAAAAAATTAAGCTGAAAACAGAGAACATTTATAGTTCTCGAGAATAAAAAAGAACACAAAAATGCAAGGTTAAATAAGAAAGAAAGAGAACATGACAAATAGTGCTCCTACAAAGAGTATAACACAGTTGTGTGCGCAAGACCAAATAAATACATGATGTGTGGCATTCTTCAACGGTGAGGGGAGAAAGGCGGAGGAGGCTAGGCTTACCTTATGTGTGGCATTCTTCGACAGTGAGAAGAGAAGAGGTGGAGGAGGCCTTGCTGTTGCGTTTCTGGCCGCATCCTCGTCTTCCCCAGTCCATTGAAAATCTCATGAAGACCTAAATTAGACACTCTGTCAGAGCCATAGAAATATCATTTCCTAAATGAATTCCTCATCGATAACAAATAGTACAAAAATACAACAAAATACTATATGGATATTCTGTATCCAGAGCTTTTGTTGGAGTTATAAATCAGGTGATAGCATATTGTATTTATTAGGAACATAAGCAATATAACTTGACATGGTTTGACCTGACATGTCAATCAGTAACAATGTTCATTCAGGCTTTTACTGCTACTATACATTACAACAATATTATCATAGCCAGTTAGTTTATTTTTGCACACGCACAAGGCAAATATTATGATAACATGAATAGAGGAGGAAAACTGAAACCCTTTTAGTGGAATTCACACAAAAAATGATCCGGAAAAACACTTCAGGATAATAGAGAGTGTGCTTTGATTTGTCAAATATCCTTGAAAGAAGAAGGCAGGTGTTAAAATCTCAGGAGAACACTGGCACACTTCGATGAGTTGGCAAGCGCATAGTATGTAACCATTGCTGGAATAAGCCTCCCATTTTGAGTTGGCATATTTACCAAAGATGCAGAAAAGAGAACTCGGAATTAACCTCCATTATAGATAGAAAATGTTAGCTTTAGAATATAGCA
The DNA here is from genome assembly GCA_947311845.1 of Poa pratensis. Lineage (NCBI taxonomy): Eukaryota > Viridiplantae > Streptophyta > Magnoliopsida > Poales > Poaceae > Poa > Poa pratensis. Next base: position 748,387 of record CAMZMU010000123.1, read on the forward strand.
CAAATAGCATGTCTGTGCTAAAACAAAAGGCACCTCTAGCCATGGTCCATAAATACCAACTCAGTTATCAAGTGCAAGGACACAAGGTACCACCATCGTTGTCAAAACACAATCTGTAATATCCATACGCAACCTGCTTTCTAATTAAGATCAACCCGATCCTACATTACATTCCCTGTTTACTAAACTAAACCTGAAGAAAGAAAAGCTTACAGAAATTTGCCTAAAGCATTCAGGAGATTCAAGGCTTGTGAAGTTGTGATGTATAAAATGATCCAAAGTATACCTAATGAGTTAACACAAGAATCAGAAAATGCAGTAGCTGAAGAATAATTCTAGCAGATCCTGAGTAAGCTGGCAGTAATACGCGGATCATACATTACTAGGTCAATGCTCTAAATTAGATTAATACGTGGATTCCAGATTACTAAAAATTCTAGCAGATTCTGCGCATCAAGCCATCGACCTCAAGAAGGGCTTCCCTTCGAGCCGCATAGCCAAAGCTGCCAAAAGTTTAGTGCGACCAATTGAGCACTCTCTATATTTTCAAAATCAAAAGCAGCACATCATCATTGAATGGTTCAAACCAGAAATGATTTATGTTAGCCTTAACGAAGCTTCCAATCTTGTACCAAATCAAATTGACAGCCCCAATTAATTTTGCCGAATTCCTCACACCAAAACCATGTCAGATATATAATCTACAACACTAATAAGCACAGGACAATTTTATCTCTTCTACAACTGATCTCTCAAATGTGCAGGAAATTACAGAATATGTACTTCTTTCATAGAAGGTCAAAAAAGAGAACCATAAGCAGGGGATGGGTTTAAGCCAAATTTTGACAATGCGAAGGCAACCCGAAGCAGCGATATAGTATTAGTAATTTAGTATATGAAGACAGTAAACTAAAATTGCTTCCAAAAACAAAAGAAAGCTCTATTTTAACCATGCGCATACCTAATTCTTTTGTACGAAAGAGACCCCAAAAGAAAAATCAGGATTGAGAGCCTGACCATCTTTGTAGTTTGCCTATTTTACCAAAAGGCCAAGATGGAGATCTAATCATAACTTATTTCAGGTCACGACACAAGAACCAACATCAAAATCTTAAAGCATTTCCAAATACTATACTATTCAGAGATATGAAAACTCCCAAGATAAAAAGGCATATCAAAATCTGTAGCAAAAGGGGCCAGGGAACTTGAATGTCCTCGCCAAGCATAGACGCACCAAAGATGCATAGAATTTAACAAAATGACAAAAATGAAGGTGGTGACTGGCGCTATGTGGGGAAGCCATGACAGAGTGTGAGGCCAACACCGGTGGTAACCAGTCCAAATCTGAAGAAGACAACTCAACTATTATTTAAGGAAATTCAAATCTAAAGGAGGTACCTGAACAATAACTCTTAGCAGAATACCAGAACACACATGAAAAATAGGAAAATTAAGAGACATTTGTCGCTCAACATCAAATTCGTGGACAAAAAAGTAAGAACTGCAAGCATGTGCCATGACCAAAACATATGAAAAGCCACGTGAATGTATCAAAGAGTCTCCCAAAATTTGCTCCTCTCTATGGGCCATAAAAAACAAATTTGCCATGCGAGTGTAAAAAAATAGATACCTATGGGCCATGGTCGATGCATTGGGTCCAGAAATCTAGCTTAGCTTAATTCTGAGGCAGACCGAATTGATCAGAAACCTAAAAATTAGATAGCATCATCTATTGTTGCTATACAGAACTATAAAGCCGACTTGTCTATACTAAGAATTATTATTCACACAGTAGATATCTGAGTAGACATTTTTTTCTTTGACAATGAATATTGAAGATTTCTCTTTTAGAAGCAAATTTTGAGAAACACAAATTCAATTAAATCGACCGCCCTACAATCTAACAGGGGAGCAGCGCAGTCTTATATAATTGGCCACAAATGTCTTAGATTACCTTTAAGGATTACTACATGTGGATGATTCGTCGACTACCAAGCGCACTGACAGCACAATGTCTTAGAAAATCCTTACATGAACTCACCAAATGAAAAATATAGAAAATCTGCAAGAAATGGCTATAACTAATCTTCCTAGGGATAACTCACACTGCCAGGAACCAAAAACAACTATAAATCACATAAAGCATAAATATGAATCAATCGGAGAGGAACACATAGAGATGGATGCCAAGAAAAAAAACTAGGCTTGCGGAAGCACCACTTTCAAAGAAATTTAAATAGAGGATAACATGCTCTCAAAAGTTCATTACCTGCATCGTCACTGAACCTTGAGCACGGCTAATCTTCCTAGGGCTGTTAAACCTGCCACACAAAGAAAAAAATTAATATTTATAATTAATTAGCAAGTAATGAAAGTAAACATCTATGTAAATGGATATGCGTGCAGAAGACAGGTGAGATAATTCAATAATTTCATAGGCGCAATGTCAAAGGGAAGAGTTTAAACAAATACTCTATATCTTCCAATACAATAATGTTGCACTGCCAATTTGCAAATCACTAAAGCACGAACATTCTGAAAAGCATTTATCATCTAATCGAGTTCATTTTTTTACGTGATATTACTTCACAGCCATTTTAAACTTATTTAAATTTACAGATTATTATCCTGTTTGCACCTAGTTATTTTCTCGGGAGAGTATAATAAGTAAATGAAACATAGCATGCTCTGAATCTAGAGCAAGGTCATCCACCTAGGTCTGTTAAACCTGCCAACAGAGAAAACAAAAATTCAAATAAAATCCGCTATTGTAATCAATATTAGTATTGCGTGATGAGGTAAAGAGCACTCAAACCTGTAGTACACATTCTATATAGAATCATTATGATGTGAAGAAACTATATATAACCAATCAGGTTTGAAAAATTAGTCCTGCAGTTTTTTCTACAGAAACAAAAGTCAGGAAAGCATACATTTTTTGTGGACATAACAATACATCACATTGCACCATGTTACATGGTACCGTATCCAGCAGAAATAGAACAACATTCAGGGAACACCTAAAGCTGGACTTTGTAAAAAGAATTGCTCTGGAATGATGTACTACCAAATAAACGAAAAAAGAATTTTATATGAGAAGTGATATCAGTACAGTGAAAATGGCTGTTGCATACAAAATAATCACTCGGATTCGAATAGCAAATTTTGTACTGAGCAGGAATAGTAGTAATGTAAATCATTAACCAAAACAGGTGGCAATCGCATTTCTCACACTGCCAGATCCAAATCCAATGTGTCACTTGCAGCCATATAATACAACCACATGAACTCAACAACCCACGGACAACTTTGTCAAGCAATTGGCGTGTGCAAATTAAGAAATATCCCTAGTTTCTTTTAGGGTTCAGATCTGAAAAAGTTCTAACCATTACCTGTAGAACATCAAGATTAGGGCCAATCTTAATAATTTATTTGTCGGTCATCATTTTATCAGATTACTTTCTCAAGAATATTATGTGCTATTTATCTGTCCTGAATCTTGAGGAGGGGAAGAAGAGCACCTGCTGGATATGAGGAATGCAGTAGCGCCATCATCCAATAAGCAATACATCATACCTCCAGATAAGAAGCCAAACATCTAACAGAATAGGATAAATCAGGTCGCTAGTAAATAGAAAAAAAGCTGAAAAGAGGAGGTGAAGCGCAAGAAAGTAGTACCTGAACCAGCGTGTCCCCAACGTCTCTTCCGAGCACAGATCGGCCGAACCCTGCTGTAGAAAGGGGAAGGGCAGATTAAGATAACTTCCGGTAAGAATAAATCTGTTCTTAACTTTCGATTGCACCGAATTCTAATGTAATGTACAGCCCCACATCATTTTGTACCAGACTTAAATTTTATCATAGATGGCAGCACGTCGCATAATAACATTAGTGTAAGCACAGATAAGACCAAGTTTACAAAGTCTATAGGAGGAAAACAATCTCTTACTGATGTCTGTGAAAATTTGGAACATATGCGTGAAAACCTTGCTAGTTTGCCTAACTTTTTGCATCCTGCTCATAAGAAATTTCAGGAAAAAAATATATACAATTAGCTTGGCTGGGCTGAGAACTTGAGAGAGAAAATAAGTTGCAAACTTGAGAGTACAAAGAAGGATCAATACATCACCACATAGCACCATTACGAAAGTAATTTGATGTGTCCATAGCAGGCCTGGCAGCTCAAATCAAGAACTCTCACGCTGGCCTCAGCGGGCCCTCTGGGTCTCTTGTCCGGCATGCACTGCAACCAGAGAAAACACATTAGCTCATCTGGAAAATTTGTCGAACACCTAGCGAGCATAAACATCATGAACCTGTAGGTGGCATATCAGTGAGCACTCTAAGTAAGAAGATACCTCCCGTTGCAATAGCAAAGAAGATCAAGAAATAAGATCAAGCACCGAAGAGCACATCTAAGAAAAAAAGAGAGCTCGGAGAGATCAGCACGTCACCTTGCTTGAGATCGAAATTTAGGTTGGAGATTTGCTGCAGCAGGAGCCGTCCATGGGAGCTTCAACACGGAGTCGCTCGCGGCCGCGCTGCCGGCCACCATGGAGCCGGGGACGCTCTTGCAGAAGGTCAAACTCCTCATGTGCGACACCTCTGCGTCATTGCTTCCGCTGTTTAGAAAGAGAGGAGGTGAGACGGGAGAGAGAGAGAGCAGAGACATGGAGGGAGATGTCAGGAACCTACCTGAAGACTACCTGAACCTGTTTGGTTCTTCATCAGTAAACAACCAACGTCCAGATGTTCTTCTTACCGGTTCGACTCATCCTACGGCTGAGATCGTCTCTTTGTTTTATTACCATTTTATCCAGAACAATTATTGTACTCGTTAAGACATAGTCTGGGGCAGACTCGTAATTTGCTTGGCTTGCTCTTCAATATAAAGAGCAAGAGAGGGGCTGGGAGGTCCAAGCAATGTTAAACCCAAATTTTATCTATCTCGTTTCCAGTATTTATTTTACTTAGCCTAGCTCTGAGCACCGGCTCCAACTTCCCTTCCCCAATTCCTTCGAATTATCTGTCAGTGTAATCGAAACCTGACATTGTGGTATCAGAGCGTACTCGATCGCTCCGATCTCTTCCCCCAAAAAAAAAATTCTCCTCTCAGATCGAACCGATCGATCGATCCCTTCTCCCACCCCAAGAACTCACCCCAAAAGCACCTACTTTTCAAGCGGAAATCTCTCGAGGTTGTCGGATCAAGCCGATTCAGTGGTAAAATCCCTCCACGATGACATCTAGCCGGCGTTCGCGTTCCCTGTCGGGGACAAGACTGCCGCAGCGACCAATTCGTAGAAGGCCGCGTCCGCGGATGGAGAGACGCACTTGGTGGTGGACTCAGAAGAAGCAGCGGCGTTCGTCCAGGCGCAGTTACACGTGCAGCTCCCGCAGGAAGTGTACACCATCGGTCGCCGTCTTGATGAGCATCAAGCAACGTCCACTGCGGCCATGACGGCTCTCCAAGGTGAGATTGCTAAACTGACGCAGATGGTTTCCTCTCTGAGGGTGAACTTTGGTCAGAAAACGGCGGCGGAACCACCTGACAAGGATTCATCGGCTGACAACGGCCAAAGCTGTCAACTTGTGACTCCTCCACCCCGTCAAAGTCAAGCCCTTTCGCCGATTCCTGAGGTTGTTACACCATCCAGCATCACCATCCAGCAGTCCCAACCTCCTTTTCCACCACAGTTGGGAAATTTGACCCCAGAGCAGCTACCATTACCACCCTCTCTGGCAGGCTTACAAACTGTTCGACAGAAGTCCCAGTCCAGCACATCTGCTGATGTTACCACATCCACGACAACAACAAACCAACCCATCCACCACACCAGTCAATTCACCTCTCCTACTTCTCAGCCACAATACTATACCCCAATTCCTCAGCCACAAAACCCATACATCAATTACCTCCAACCACACAACCCATACTTCTACCAACAGCCAGCCTTTCCACCATATTACCAGCAGCCATACCCACCAAACCCATACCAATACCCCTATCCACCATTCCAACAAACGTATAATCCCAACCTAAATACCTACACAACACCTCCACCCGAGAGAACCCAAATTCAGCAATTCCAACAACCCACTGCTCCCCAACAGCCAGCCTGCCAACCTCAACAGCCAAAACCAACGTAGCAACACAGACACCAAAACTACACATCCCAAGAACCGCAACTGCGTACCCCTCATGTGGAATTACCGGTTTTCACTGGTACGGCACCACGGGCCTGGATACTTGAGTGCGAGGATATCTTCCGTCTGGTAGCAATCCAGGATGATCAGAGAGCACAGTGGGGACTTGCTCATGTCAGAGGACAAGCTAGAATTTGGTTGCACAGTTCAGATTTGAACTTAGAAAGGATATCCTGGGCAGAGTTATGTCGCATCTTGATGGAACGTTTTCCTGACGCACAGACCACTGATCCAATGGACCAATTACAGCATTTGAAACAACTGAACACAGTTGACAATTATATCAATGCATATGAAGACTGGATGCAACTCATGAAAAGGGACAGGAATTACCTCCCTGCAGACTTCTTTGTCGATAGATTCATCGGAGGTTTGAAGGATCACATTAAACACATGGTCCAGGGTCAGAAACCAACAACATTGCTGTCTACATACTGGTATGCTCGGTTATATGAGAAGTCATATTTTTCCACAAACCACAGAGCACCTCCTCAAGGCATTCCAGTTCCAGCACGTAACTATCAACCCAGAGAGGTACGACCTCGTCAGCAAATGGACAGACCACCCCACAAGTGCTGGTATTGTCCTGAACCTTGGATATTTGGACACAAGTGTCCAGCCCTACAGAGAGTATTGAATGCTATGCAGATGCAAGGGTATACTGAGGATGAACTTGATGAAGTAGATATCCTGGAAGAGGAACAACCTCCACCACCAGCTGAAGAACAGGAAGCTGTACCTGCTTAGCCTCAACCAAAGGGAAAAGCTATGCATATCTCAGCTGCAGCTTATAGTGGTTCTCCAAGTGACTCCACAATTTCTCTCAAGCTTTCGCTACCTGGCACTACAACAGTAGCTCTGGCTGACACTGGTAGTACCAGTACTTTCATGGACTATGATTTTGCAATCAAGCACAACATCAAGTTAACTCCAGCAACACGCAGAACTATGACAGTAGCTGGAGGAGGAGAGTTACACTCTGATGCACTAGCAGCCAACTGCAAATTCACCATACAGGGAATTCCATTTTCCTCCGATTTCAGAATTCTCAAACTGCAAGGTGCAGAAGTCATACTTAGGGTAAACTGGTTCAAGAACTTCAATCCAGTCACATTTGACTTTGTCGGAAGAACTCTAACTCTGGATGTTAACGGAGTACCTCACACATTTGCTGATCATTTGCTGCCTACCAAAAACCTGTTAATTTCCTCTGATGAATGTGCTAAGTTAATGGCTCAAGGAGCGACTGGCTACTTACTCTATTCTGCTGACAGCACTCCCATTGATGAAAACACAGAAGAGTTGCCAACAGTGCACAAATTGTTACACGGATTATTGGAGAACTTCCAGGACATATTTGTGGAACCCACTGGTTTACCTCCCCACAGAGCAGCAGATCATCGGATACCGCTTGTTCCAGGTGCAAAACCACCTAACATCAGGCCTTACCGAATGTCCCCCACACAAAAGACAACGGTAGAAAATTTGATCAAGCAGATGTTGAAAACCAATGAAATCCAAGCGAGCACTAGCCCTTACTCATCTCCTATCATCCTGGTCAAGAAGAAGGACCAATCTTGGAGTTTATTTGTGGATTTCATATGTCTCAATGACCTCACTGTGAAAAACAAATTCCCAATTCCAGTTATAGAGGATCTACTTGATGAACTATTTGGTGCAACAATATTTTCCAAGTTAGACTTGAGGTCAGGATACCATCAAATCCGTATGCAGCCGGAGGACATTCCAAAAACAGCATTCTCTACTCACCTGGGTCACTATGAGTATTTAGTGATGCCGTTTGGCCTCAGCAATGCTCCAGCCACATTTCAGCAACTGATGAATTCAGTCTTCTCAGAGTATATCCGGAAATTTGTGCTCGTCTTCTTCGATGATATATTGGTATACAGCAAGAACCTTGAAGAGCACAAGGAGCATTTGCAACTGGTTCTGCAGAAACTCAGAGAACATGATCTCAAGGCTCGGCTATCCAAATGCACATTTGGGCAACCACAGGTAGAGTACCTGGGTCACATAATCTCTAGTGAGGGAGTTGCTACAGACCCTGCTAAGATTGGAGCTATTCTCAAATGGCCTATTCCAGTAAACTTGAAGAAACTCAGAGGCATCCTCGGCTTCACAGGATATTACCGCAGATTCATTGAGAATTATGCAACTATCTGCCAGCCACTATATGCTGCATTGAAGAAAGACTGTTTCCATTGGGGTCCCGAAGAACAACTGGCTTTTGATAAACTTAAACTGGTCATGTCATCACCTCCGGTTTTGAGTCTACCAGATTTCTCAACACCATTTATTCTGGAGACCGATGCATGTAATAATGGTGTGGGTGCAGTATTGATGCAGCACAAAAGACCTCTGGCATACTTCAGTAAATGTCTCGGCCCTAGGGCTCAAGCTCAGTCAGTTTATGAAAAAGAAGCACTGGCAATTCTGCTTGCTTTGAAACAGTGGAGACACTACTTCTTAGGCAACCGTGTCATCATAAAAACTGATCAGCAGAGTTTGAAGTATTTGGGCAGCCAACGCCTCATTGAAGGAATTCAGCACAAGCTCATGCTCCGTTTGCTTGAATTTGACTATTCCATTGAATACAAGAAGGGTAAGGAAAACACAGCTGCTGATGCCTTGTCTCGTCAATTTGAAGAAGTTGACAGTTGCGCAGCTATATCAGTAGCAGTCCCAGCGTGGATGAAGGATGTGATTGCCTCGTATCAAGATGACACTGTCTGTACCAAATTGGCACAAGAATTGGCTGTAGACAAAGCAAGCCACCCAGATTATACTCTGCAATCTGGCATCATTCGTTACAAAGGTTGTATTTACATTGGAAATTCTACTGACCTCAAAACAAAACTCTTCCATAGTTTCCACTCCTCTGCCATTGGTGGTCACTCAGGCAACAAAGTAACTCTGCACAAGTTAAAAAAATTGTTTTACTGGCCTCATTTCAAACAGTACATTGCTGAGTCCCTTACCCATCCCTGAAGAAAAATGGAGAGATATCAGTCTAGACTTTGTGGAAGGGTTGCCAAAGTCGAAAGGGAAGGATGTCATACTTGTCGTGGTTGACAGACTAACAAAATATGCGCACTTCATACCTTTGTCTCACCCATACACGGTTCAGACAGTAGCCAATTTGATGCTTGATAATGTGATTAAGCTGCATGGGCCGCCTGCAAGCATGGTCAGTGACAGAGACCGTATCTTCACCAGTTCTTTGTGGAAGGAAATATTCTCAGCTTTGAACACAACTCTGAATTTCTCGTCAGCACATCACCCTGAATCTGACGGGCAAACTGAGCATGTTAACCAATGTCTGGAACAATACCTTCGTTGCATGGTGTTTCAGGAACCAAGGAAATGGATGGAATGGCTCCCAGCTGCTGAGCTATGGTACAACACATCTTACCATACAGCCATCCAGATGACACCTTTTGAAGCTCTATACGAATACAAACCTCCTCTGCTCACTCAGATGTCTATACCATACAATGCATCTCCTGAAGCTCAAGTCACACTTGCTGCCCGAGATCATATGCTGAAAACCTTACAGCACAACCTCAGGCAAGCTCAGAGCCGCATGAAGAAGTATGCAGACTTGAACCGTACTGAAAGATCATTCATTGTCGGTGATATGGTGTATCTGAAAATGCAGCCATATAGAGAGACAGCTCTGGGACTGAGGAACTCTTTGAAGTTAACATCTAAGTGGTATGGTCCTTTCCGAGTCATGAAGAAAGTGGGCAAGGTGGCTTATGAACTCCAGCTACCTGAAGGTACGCAAATTCACAATGTTTTCCATGTTAACCAGCTTAAGAAACACCTAGGCCCAGCTGCAGTACCAAATGCTCGCCTTCCTCTGCTGACTCCTGATGGCAAAATCAAGATCGAACCAATCGCTGTGCTTCAACGCCGTCAGATACCAAGAACTGCAGGAGGTTATGATGTCGCAGTTCCGCAGTGGTTGATCCACTGGGAAAACATGCAGCCTGAAGATGCGACGTCGGAGGACGCCGCCTTCATTCAATCGACGTTTCCCTCGTTCAAGCCCTGAGGTCTTGTCTTGAGGGGAGGGCGCTGTCAGGAACCTACCTGAAGACTACCTGAACCTGTTTGGTTCTTCGTCAGTAAACAACCAACGTCCAGATGTTCTTCTTACCGGTTCGACTCATCCTACGGCTGAGATCGTCTCTTTGTTTTATTACCATTTTATCCAGAACAATTATTGTACTCGTTAAGACATAGTCTGGGGCAGACTCGTAATTTGCTTGGCTTGCTCTTCAATATAAAGAGCAAGAGAGGGAGGCTGGGAGGTCCAAGCAATGTTAAACCCAAATTTTATCTATCTCGTTTCCAGTATTTATTTTACTTAGCCTAGCTCTGAGCACCGGCTCCAACTTCCCTTCCCCAATTCCTTCGAATTATCTGTCAGTGTAATCGAAACCTGACAGGAGAGACCACAAGGGCATACCTGCGGGCGAGCATCGCACGCCTCTCTCCTCCAGTCCCCTTCTTCCATGGTCGCCGCCGCCACCACCATCGCCTTCCTCCACCGTCTGGCTCTATTTGGGGCTGGATGTTCTCACCGCGTCGGAAAAAAGCTCGGTAGTGGTGAAACCCTAGCCGCCACCCACTCGATGCCCTCCCATTCGCGAGTTCTCCCTCCACCTAGCCGTCCCAAGCGCCGCCTCCTCCACCCTTCGTCCTGACCGGAGCGTGCCAGCGCCGCCGTCCTTGGCGTCAAGGAGCATCCATCCCCGCTCTCTCTTTGTCGTGGGCAGAAGCCGGCGGAACTCTGCCTCCTCGGCGAGTTCTCTGCCTCCTCGGCGAAGGAGCGGCCGGCTGCGCTGCTCGATGCGAGAATACACACGCGTGGCGGCGGCGGGAGGTTGGCTAGATGGAGGAGGAGAAAGGCCGTGGTGGCGGCGGCGAGATTGGACGAGAAGAGACGCGAGAGGGGATTGGGGGAGAGAGAGAGGACACGGGGAATTGCGGCTAGGGTTTTCCCCGCAACGGAGCACCGCGGCCAGCCCTTGCACATGGAAACGATCCACCCAAGACGCTGCCATGCGGGTCCGAGAAAACCTGGGTCCACCAGCAGCGACACAGAGCAACTCCAGGCGGGTAAAAATGCGCGGCCAACCAGGGACATCTAGCAAGCCAGCCAATCACGAAGCAGCGGCTTTTCACCACCGCAGAGGCCGAAACCATGCACACGATAGAAGCCCACCCACCACACTTCCACATGGGCCCGTAAAAAACCTGGGGCCACCCGCAGCGAGGCAGAGCAACGTGGAGGCGGGTAGAAAAGCGGCGGCCAATGGGGATCGCTAGGAGATGGACGGCTGAGATCACATGGAGATCCTTATCTACGGTCCAAATTGGCTAAACTCTGAGGAATGCCCTAGCACCCCTATGATTATACTCTTTAGATAGCCTGAACGGCCTAACGTACGGTGTGTTACGTTATCATAGGGGGGCGCGGCTGACGTGAGCCCGAAAAGGTTTTAGGCTGCCGACCTGAACGAGATTCCGGCGGCTCAGGCACGTCGCGATCGGACACGGAGAGGGTAGCGTAGGCGTAGAGATGTGAAGAGATGCGTGCGAGTTGCAACTGAGGATCGCGGACGATGCATATGCAAAGCAGGCGATGGCGAATGCAAATTAGCCGAGGTGAACTCGGGATTGAGCTCGTTCGTTTTTAACTCGAGCTGTCCCGCTTTGGCAAACGAACAAACGGCGTGGCCCCTCCCTCCAAGAGAGCGACTGGGCGCCCGAAGTGTCCCTCCATGTGCCGCCGCCGACCCCTCAAAACCCAACGCACCGAGCACAGCCAGCAGATCACGCACCAAATCCATCCACCCGTGAGAGAACTCCCCCCGTGCCGAGCACCAGAAAGGAAAGCGCTCGCGTCGGCGTCGGCGGCGGCAGGCGAGATGAAGACGGAGGAGCAGCCGGTGGCGGGACTGGCCGGCGGGCGGCCGTGCGACACGTGCGCCGTGGACGCGGCGCGGCTCTACTGCCGGACGGACGGCGCGTACCTCTGCGCCGGGTGCGACGCGCGCGCGCACGGGTCCGGCTCGCGCCACGCGCGGGTCTGGCTCTGCGAGGTCTGCGACCACGCGCCCGCCGCGGTCACCTGCCGCGCCGACGCCGCCGCGCTCTGCGCCGCCTGCGACGCCGACATCCACTCCGCCAACCCGCTCGCCAGCCGCCACCAGCGGATCCCCGTCGCGCCCTTCTTCGGCCCCGCGCTCTCCGACGCCCCCGCCGCCGCGACGCAGGAGGAGGACGACGACGGCAGCAACGAGGCCGAGGCGGCCTCGTGGCTTCTCCCGAGCCTGGCGATAGCACCGAGGAGGCATTCTTCGCCGGCTCCGACGCGTACCTCGGTCTCGATCTGGACTTCGTCCGGTCCATGGACGAAATCAAGGCCATCGGGGTGCCCGTCGCGCAGTCCGAGATTGACCTCGCCGGTGGCGCCTCTTCTACCCTGAACACTCCGTGAACCACAGCGTTAGCCTTGCTGCCATAGCTTTTTTTTCTTTTCCGGCGAGGGATAGCTCCTTCCAGCTGAAATGGTTTTCTTCACATGGACGTGCCTGGTGTCTAATAATCCCCGCTCATCAATCTGCAGGTGTCGTCGTCGGAGGCAGCGGTGGTGCCGGACGCGTTGTCGGCCGGTGGAGCGCCGGCGCCGTCGGTGCCGGTAGCGGTGGTCGCGAGCAAGGGGAAGGAGAGGGAGGCCCGGCTGATGCGGTACCGGGAGAAGCGCAAGAACCGGCGGTTCCACAAGACCATCCGGTACGCGTCCCGCAAGGCCTACGCCGAGACGCGCCCCCGCATCAAGGGCCGGTTCGCCAAGCGTACCGCCGAAGACGACGCCCTGGAGCACGTCGACGGGCCCTTCTCGCCCGCCTCGTCGGCAGCGCTCCTGGCGTCGGACGGAGACTACGGCGTCGTGCCGTCGTTCTGAGCCCACCGAGACCGGACGGCGACCTCTGCTGTAGTTTTGGCGCTGGCAACCATGGCGATGGCTGCAGCGCGTGCTCCCTGTAACATCGAATCGAATAATCTGTACAGTTTTGTTCCATGGGATTAGTGCTCTGATCGCTCCGGCCTCTCATGTACTCTTTCTCCTCTGCCAACAAACGCATGCACTTAGAACGATGAGAGATTATACGTATCATCATCGGACAGATTTAACAAATGCTCGGCTAAAAAACAGATTTAACAAATGCGGGGCTCGGGCAGTGGCGGAGCTAGGATTAGCAGCAAGTGATGTCAAAAGCCTAAAACAAGTGATATATGAGACTAGTGAGGTCATTATCTAGTACTTTTAGGGTCAAAACCAATGTATCCATAGCTAATATCATGGTGTTCATGAGATTTTTTGTGATGTCAAGTGACATCATAAACAGCATGCAGCTCCGCCACTGGGCTCGGGGTCGTGATGCGGATGAAAACTGTGGAACAGCTTTCCATGCGAGGATAGAATCGTGGAAAGGCGGAGACAACGAGATTGGAATATTGGGACCGTGTTCCGTGTACGTGCCACGAGGGAAAGGCGGATCGTGCCTGAACTTTGGGACCGTGTTCCGTGTACGTTGCTGGGAAAGTTGCAGGGCTCTACAGCCATGTGCCGGTGCCCGTGCTGCTGGTACGATACGATGTGCTGACGGCATCACAAGCGGCTCGTTCTTCCCACTCCTTATGATGATTGCCGTCACTGACTTGAGCAAAGTATAAGAGCATCTCTAGCAGTACCCGCAAAACAATTTTAAGGGTCGGATTTTTCGTGTTCTTGCGCGAGAAATCGGGCCGCGAAGAACAGAGCCCGCAAACGAAACTGCAAATCTGAATTTCAACATGCAGATTTTCGCGAGAACAAAGTTCAGTTCATACCTCTGTTTTTGAGTCGAGCGACTAGTCGACGACTAGTCGATGAGTCAAAATATAAAGTCGACTCACAATCTCGACTCGACTATTTGGTTGAGTCGAACGACTCAGTCGACTAGTCTCGACTAGTCCAGATTTTTTAGTCGAATGCGACTTAAAGTTGGCCCCACCTGTCATGTTTTGGCCAATATTGCTTGCCCAGTTCCCGTGAAACCTAGATGCCCCAATTTTTCTTTTCCCCCCGAGCCAAAACAGTTCATGGAAAAGAGGAAGGCCTTGGACACTGTATGGAGATGCCTAGGTTTGTATTATAGACTATTAATAAGTATATAGTTATATACAATTATACATATAATATGGCAATTTTATAATACCTATTGCTAAACGACTCATGTCGACTAGTCTACCATGAGTCTTGACTAGTCACGACTAGTCAAGAGTCGCTACCACTGAACGACTCGTCGATTCGTCGACTCGAAAACCTTGGTTCATACTAGATAGATGTTCTTCTCTACAGATAGATTTCAACATTGTTTGTACACAAAATGCAAACCCTAGATACTAGCCTAGAACTACACGTCGCCGCCCAAACCCTAGAACTACACAAAATTTGCTCCTCACCGGAGCCACGGGCGCGGCGGCGACGCAGCGGTGGAGGAGCTTCACTCCTCGTCGGAGACGAGGTCGATGACGGGCGGGAGCTGGCTGATGATCTCCCGCTCCCTTCGGAGCCGGTCACACTCCGGCAAGTCGCAGCGCACCGACCCGCCGTGCCTGTACTTCCGTGCGCGGCGCTTCCGTGCCGTGGCTCGGCCGAACCGGTCGTCGCCGGGGAGCGCCGCCTCTGGTTCCCGCTTCGGCGCCATGGCTCGGCATCGCCAGATCTGTTGACGGGGAGGCGAGATTGCTCGTCGGAGACGGCGGAGCGCACGGCGGATTGCTCGCCGGAGGAGGTGTGGGATTGGGGATTGCAATCCGCAAATGCGGTGGGAAGCCAGATAAATAGGGGTAGGCGGTGCGGATTCACGGGTCACCGCAAAACGTTTGCGGGCCGACGCAAATATGCAGGCGCTGGTCTGGCCAAAAAATGGCCCTAAACCCGCCGGAATTTTACGGGTTCAGCCGTTTTGCGGGTACTGCTAGAGATGCTCTAACGGGATGGCAAATCGTCAAGAAGCTTAAACATCAACTGACCGCACTGGGGCATTGCTCTTAGCTAACGACCATGCTCTAGCCCTCTAGGTTTTCTTGAATATCCGTTCTACCTGACTAACTAGGAACCAGGATCATGAAAGATCACCGGAGCATAGAACCGAACAAGCAGATCATGGAAGATCTCAGGAGCTCAGGAACAGGAATAAGCAAGGAATGGCGACTAGGGGTGAAGATAACATGTTCATCAGATATATATAAATGTCCATGCAATGCATCCAACTTATCCAGCAGTCCAAATATTAGAGGAAAAACATGTCTTGTCTTGTCTTAGACCAACTACATACCCCTCAAGTCATCCAGTCAATAGAAACGCTAGGTTCCTGCCTCAGCAATTGTATCAGCAGCAAAGACTCTTCACAAAAGAAGTTACACAAATTCCAACGAAGAACATACTCAGCCGCATGGCAATCCAATAGTCATACAAAAAACATTTATGGAAACAAATTGAGGGTCCCCCAACTCTTCCAGCATATGTGGAACCAAGTGCTCACGCGTTATTGGCATATGGGGACTCCTCACGCTGGGGTGGCTGTGCAGGGGACCTGCTATAGCTCCGCTCACGGGCAGGTGGTGGTGACCTTCTGATACTCCGCGCGCGGGGAGGCGGTGGAGACCTGCTGATACTCCGCGCGCGGGAAGGCGGTGGAGACCTGCTGATACTCCGCGCACGGCGAGGCGGTGGTGATCTGCTGTAACTTCGCTTCCTGGGAGACCGATCCCGTGGGCTGTAGCTCCTGAACCAAACATGATTTATCGTCAGAGGTAAAGATAAAAACATTGAGATACAAGAAGGTGCTGAAGTATATGTAAGAGATCATACTAGCATGACAAGACAACTGTCAGTAAGTTGTTTGATATGTTAGTTTACACAAATGATTTGTCACATGTGATGTTTCAGATCTAATCACATAGCTAATGAAGTTGTAACAGACAAAACAAAAACGGAAACATTAGATCACGTTTCACCAAAAGAGGAGTAAATGAGATAGGACTTGGATAAGGATGTACGAACCGGAAAACCAGATCTGAATGTATTGAAAAATTGATTCTGAATGTCATTGAGATTGAAGTTCATATGTACTAAGAAAATATTATTAGGTCAAATTGAAACTGTATATGGATAATATCCCAGGAGATAAATCTTCTGTCGTTCTCCAAGCCTATATATACAATATATAGATAACAGATGCCCATGACTAAAATGTCATCTAGGTTTGTCCTAACTTCTTTATGTTTGATCAAGTCTATCGAAAAATAAGGTAACACCGTAATGTCTACAATATGAAGCATATATAGTAAAAAAAATTATATTTTATAATGGAACTGATTTGGTGTTATAGATGTTGATATGTTTTTCTACAGACTTGGACAAACTTCAAATAATTTGCCTTAGGACAAATCTAGAACTTCAATTAATTAAGAACGGAGGGAGTACTAAAAACTGAGGGGGTACCTTCTACCATAGCTTGGGCTCCTACGATATCTTGGGCTTCGGCTACGGCTGCGCCTCGGGCTTCGGCTGCGGCGCCTTCCACTACCCAGGCCTCCAGAACCAATCCGTAAGCGACATTCACGTGCGAAGTGGCCACTTTCACCACATTCATAGCATTTCATATCAGAACCTCCAGAGCGTTCACGTTCTCGACCGCGGCCACTGCCAGATTTGGTTGACAGCTCAACTCTCCATCCATTCTTACCTATTAACACAGCATAATCAGAAGGATTCACATACACTCAAATTCATAAAATCTCAGATATAGAGATGACTCCATAACAACTAAAGCACGTCAATTAGTCTAGTCAGCAACAATGAAAGTGTTTATATGTTATTGATTAAGCAGTGGAACTTGATGTTTATCTAAGAGACCCATAAAAGGAAAAAACTAAATATCTTAGCAATTTATAGTTCAAAATGAGTTGAACAGCTAAAGCACAACAGTAAGTCTAGTCAGCAATAATTAAAATGTCTATAGGCTATTGGTTCACAAGGGTATCCGAAACTCAGAAAATCCAGTGCCAAATGATTGTGATGGAACGATAAATAGTTTCTAGAGTAGGACAGATTGATTGTTAAATTAATCAAATTGGAGGGTGAAATTGCCCCTTTGGCTCAGAACTAGTGTGAACTAATCTTCACATGCCTAAGGTAGAACGAATGATATATGGCACCATGATCTTCAATCCCTCACACATTTGATAGTCATACACTCAGCATATAATGTGCCAAATTGCAAAACATATTATCAATGACTGTCATTTTATGTGCATACAACAGTTTATTCAGCTTGCTACTGATATGCTCTTTGTGCATATTAGTAGTGAAACTTGCTCCTTTATCTTCAGAGACCTATAAACAACTAGATCTCTTAGCAGTTTAAAGTTCAAACTGAGGTTGCGTACAGTTTGTTTAACGTCTTCTCCTGTTATAACACAAACTAATTTCTAAATAAGGCAATAAAGCAGCATCGTATATCAGACAAATAGACCATTCAATATGAATCTCACGAAAAAGGCCTAGATTCACTAGCATCATCAACCAACAATGAGATAGCTAGGCCAAACAGGGTATGAATGTTTGTGAGAATCTGACTAGTGAACTTATTGGAACAAGGTTAAGGGTCCATAAGCAACCAGCCAACCACGAAATGGTCCCTTTTAATATTTCCTCAACTAGACTAATGAAATCTACCACCTTCTGGACATAGTCAGATACAAACATCATATGCCAAAATATGATTATTATGTTACCATCCAATTCACGAATTGCGTCCTTTGCATCCCTGGTCTCATCAAAGTCAATGAAAGCAAATCCTGGTGGTTTTCTAGCAACCCAGACACTGCATTGAAAAAACATTAGTCAAAACCAACCCATCTCATTTCTGCATGCACAAAAATATCTAATGAATCATTACAGGATATAGATCAATGACTTGTTGACATTTAGGAAATAGTGAAACATCTTTAGTAGCACAGTTCCGACTTTAAATCATCTGAATCAACAGAAAGTCAGCAGGCAGAGACAAAACAGCACGTTGCCAGTTTGCCGTGCAAACACAAGACACAACAGCTTTAAACATTCATAAATACACAGATAACTTGGGAAATAATATGGGATATAACCCTTTAGACCAGCAGAAAGAAATTCAGTATGATGAGACACTGCAGACTTGCTGAGTCTGAAAAGGTACCCCAGAGCCATAATTTATTCTCACATTAACTGTTGGTACCTTTAAGTACAAAAGCTACATACTGGCAGTTCAGGAGATAACATGATGCTGCATGTGCTTCAGAATTACTGGAAAGATCCCATCATCCACACACTCGTAACTTCATTAAATGGTGATGATGTCTCTACATATCTAAATCACAATGCAGTGGAAGAAACTGCTATTATGGGGAAAATCAGCCATGTGAAGAAAGAAACGCCTAATATAAACAAACACAAGTGACCAAGCAATGCAACTAAGATATATTTATACATAAGAGCTTCTAGTTCTCAAACCGAAAGCTGCATCACACAACACCACAGGTTCATCAAGAGATAGTGGCAACTCTCATCCTGGCATGCACCATGGACTAAAATCAGACTGAGCACATAACCAGCACACCCATATACTCGGCTCTTACACTTATAGCAGGCAAACTAGTCACAAATCGAACGAGAATTGATATTAGAACAATCCAAACAAAAGACGTAACTTAGCATGTCTACAAGCAAGCACATATAGTCTCATCAACTGTTAAATTACACCAAACTCGTGAAAATAAGCAATGGTATGTGCCGTACTACTAGCTTTTTTTTATTAAGCGAAATCACAAGCATCTCACCTCCTCAGAACCCCAAATGTGCGGAACTCGTCCTCAATCTCGCGCGCAGTCGCGCGCGGATCCAGATTCCCCACGTAGACGCGAGCCATGACAGCAGAAGCAGCCCTGCAAGAAGAAGAAAAAACAAAATGGTCACAATTCCAGCACGAAGCAGCTGCTAACCTCCACCCACAAATAATAAATGACACAAAAATTTCTCCGTTTTGGACGCAAAATTAAGCGCAAAAGCGAGGATGCGGGGTTAAAAATAAAAAACAAACTGGGGGGATCTGGGGGGCGTACTTGCCTGGAGTGCCTCCCTGGCGGGGATTGGGGATTCGGGTCGCGAGAGCGTCAGAGCAAGACGAGGAGCGTCTCTAGGGTTTAAGTTTGAGCCGCCGATGGCGAAAGAGGGGGAGGAAGGGCAAGGATGGAAGGTGTTTTTTAGGCGAAGGGTCGAAGCCTTGGAGACAGGGGTATTTACGGAATTCGTTATTGGGTTGGGGAAGATGCCCACTTGCCTCGTGATTTCTACGGTGCAGGGTGAGTTGTGCATTCAAGATTGTCCTGGTCCTTTTTTAAACTTAGTTACGAATTTCGCACATATTTTGTATACAATGATATGAATGTTTGCTAGACCTACAGGAAAACATCCACATGATGCGACATAAACATCAATAAAATCTGAAATTAAGATTTACTCAGTTACTATGAAGGGAAAGAGTGAAACTTCTATATATAAAAATCCACGAAATTTGAACTCGTGTCTAATAATCTTCAAATTCTATAAGAGAGAAAATATCTTATGAAATTCCTTTGACGGTAATCGGATGATCCAAATGGTATTATTTCCAGAAATTGAGCCTTTTCATTTTTCTTTCCAATTCCTTTGTTGCAAAAGACTTTGTTAGAATCTTCCACAGTATAGATAATACACACAAGTCAGAAGTGCATCGATGGACAATGATCAACTACAACCGGATTTTACTAAGTAAATGCTTCATAAGTTTTGAAGCCATCATATCAAACAATGTACAACAATTGTACATGTATCTTACCAGAATTAATTGTGCTTCGTTTTTTCTTTGTCGAGAATTCTAACCTTGCTTCACTCAAGAGCCATAAAAGGCAAACAATTAAGGTGTGTTTGGTTATCTGCATGAGGACCAATCACGCCGGCTAGATGAAATTTTCCAGTGACTAGTCGCTTGCATGAAGAATCAGATCAACCTTGGATGTTGCTTAAAATCACCTTTCATCCAACCCGCTAGAAAGGCTTGATATAGTTGTTTACAAAGAATGGGCTTAAGGGTTTACCTCCACCTGCCCAATCGAGCCCTAGCGTGCCTCGTCTTTTTAGCAATATTACCGTAGGAGAAACCTCTACGGTTGAAATGTGCCTCATCTTAGCTCACCGCTCAAGCTTTGCACCATTTTTTTTATCCGCACAACCCTTCTCAAGCTATATGCGCTCTCCATCATAGGCTCGACCACATCTCACCGGCAACTAGGTATTGCTGCCTTCTCTCTAATGAGGGGGGGTGCTCGGCAGCTAGCGATGTTATTTTTTGTCTCCCTCTCGTGAGTTGTGTTCTACTTCTTCACCTCTATCCTTACGACCTTACCGATAGCTAGTGTAAGCAAATTCAAACCCTACGAAGTATGAACTTAATATTGGACCTATGAGGTTTGTAATGCAGGCTTTCATGGTAGATCTCTAGGCCGATGATGTTTTCCAAACTTGTGTGCATGTTTAGTTATAAGATTTGTATGTTAAAGTTTTTTTAGGCTTGTATATACATGTTTATGTGGTGGATATGTATGCCGACCGATGTTGTATGTGAGGCTTGTATGTATGCTTAGCATGATTTTATTTTTATTTAAATGCTTGTTTCATTTTTTAGCATATTTGTTAGTAAGACCATGTGGAAATCTTGAACATGTTGTATAGTAGCTAGGGTTGAATTTGATTATCAACTTTATCTTGAGCATTTCGTCCACTATAATGTTAGAAGGGCGACGTGGACTAGTTGCAATGAAAGGTAAAACATGTAGAAATGTATTGTCCCATGCATAAGAGCAATCTTTGGGTAAGTGTAGTGACCCGCACCTGCCACCTCTTGTGTAGCAAGTGTAAGTCTTTGGCCAGACGCATGTAAAGCATCACTTTACCAACATCTTGCCCATCAGAGTAGCATAACAGAAGCACGGCAGTGGATTCGATAATTTGACAATGGAATACATTTTACAAAACAAATTACAACTCAACTCTTACAAACATTTATAAGAACAATGGTCTAAATGCTACAATCTTCGGATAGACACCCATTGCGTTGCTTGTTGGAGTCCAAGTGGTAGTTGACTCCTTCACCGTGCCTGCTTCTCGAACTCCTCCTTGACGTCCAGGTATCCCACTCCAGCATATATTGCCTCGCAACAACCTAAGCAGGGGGAGGGTTTTACACGTATGAGTACACGGAGGTACTCAACAAGTCCAGATAAAGGTGTTTGATGCACTATCATCTACTAGGACCAATGGTCCAGAAGTATAATGACTTTCGAAAACATTTCTAGGAAAAGTCAAGTTTTATTTATCAAATCTATGATCTTCTTGCCTCACGAGCTGTTAGAATCCCCTGTGGATTCCTTTCTCGCCACGTTCGCAGCTCCTTCCCGGAACAGGGAGTGACAATGCCACAATTTGATACACTCTGCAGAGGTGCGTTACTTTACCCACAGACAATCCGCAATCCGGGTGACCGTGTCCTGCACTCACTACCAGACTTTGGATCACAGAGCTGTGTCACCCACCTTGTTTGACATATCTCGCATCGTAGCTGGCAGAACCAGCTACCCGTCCATAACATTGGCTACAGTAGAGCCCTTCAACAGTTTGGTCGCCTACAGTAGAGGTCACACCCCAAACTGCCATCCCTGGGTGATATGCCTTATAAGGTGGTATTTCTCCAGCTCAGCCTCGCCCATACAGGTCGTGTGGTCAACGCGGTCGCTACGGCGCTTGAACCCAAGAAGGCAATTGTTGTTAATCCTAGGGTGATATCCCGTGTAGTTGAACCCGCTTCCAATGGCTTGACAGCCTCCACACAAGGGTTCAACTACCAGCCATAATAGTTCACCGACTGCTCCATCAGTCGATCAACAAGTTCCATATCATATTATTCATAACATATATTTTCTTTGATGCAAGTGATATTACAAATAGTAAGTTGCAGATACTTTGATAAAAATAATCAAGCGGACATGAGCTGGACTTGCCTGAGACATCCGAAGTTAGCAGAACAATAAAGATTCAATTCATCCATAAGAACTCCAAGAAGATCCAAACTGGAAAAGGTGAATGAAGACCAATCAACACTAACACACAAGAACACAAAGCAGAGTATGATGCAGATGCATGATATATAATATATGTCTGCTTGGCTGACATTAGAGTAGTGATGATTAACTCGGCTCATACTTGGTTAATGGTTTTTCACTTGCATAACATGTTGCATCAGACAAGGAACAAACTTATCATGGGTTACCTCTGATGAGATTGAACACATGCAGTTTAATCATGGTTGATAACTGCATTCAGAACTTATTTGAGTTCTCAGTATGATATGACATAGTGTACATATTTATTATTTAGCAATATGATTCAGTTTCAAGTCAGCTGTAGCTAAACATGCTTGTAAAAGGTACACGTTTGTATGTTGGAGATCATATCATTTTGTATTTGTTTCAAGACTATTTATCTGAGCTAAAGGTCATAATTAAGTTTAGAGGGTTCAACTGAGAAATGGGTCTCAGGTTTGGATTTAGCTTCCTCTAGAATACAATTGGATAACAGATAACATGTTTTACTTTATTTTTGGTCCAATTAAATGTCACTGCTAGATGGAGGAAGTAACCTGGTACGACTTAACTTATATGATTAAACCAAGCATATATGTTCACATATCATGATGTAGTATTGGCTTGATGTTCCAGAACTGCAAGGTTCAGGACTAATGCGAATTGGTAACCTGGAGCTACTAATGCCAGTGCATGGTTAGTCTAGTTGTGAAGATCTTAATTCGAAGGCGTTGTAGTAAAACTGAACAACAAGGTTATCTTGGTTCTGAAATGCTTCGCTGGTGGTCGCAATACTTCGGAAATAATTTGTCATTGCACATGATTATAGACCTGAACTGGTATAGGGAGTTTCTGAGTTGGTCATTTTAATTACCTGAACGGAATCATCTAATTGGTCTCTAGGCATCACTTCTAGCACGGTTAGGATAGGAATATAATAACCAAATCTCAACATCAGCCGAGCTAGCTTCTCTCTCTTAGGTAAAACCTGATGGTTTGCTGGGTCTAGTTCATCCGCTAGAACCTGAAGATACGATGCAGTACACAGGCTTATCTAAAAGATAATAGTCAAGTTAAATAAGTTTTGTGGTACTGAAGTACACATGATTAATCTAGGCAATAGATATCAGGTTTAGGAAAGACGAGATTCCAATTGCTTCTTATCTCTACAGATTATTTAGACATGCAAGTATGCCACAAGATAGTCATGTACAGAGCAAGGCTACAGTAGTTTCGACTTTCAGAACACTAGTAGCTTTGCACGTGCACGCACGTCTCTACAAGACACATCTTTTTGATTCAGTTGAATGTCATTTTTTAGTTTTTACATACACAATAGAGAGTATATCTGGTATATAGACGTATAGTGTGTCAAATACTCTAGGTTCGGTTAAACTGCAACCACGGGCACCCCTGAAATTATACGCAGCTTAGAACATGAGATGATAATTAAGAAGTGCATCCAATTCTCAACTCTTTCTCTCGGCATCAACCAAATAATTGTACCGTAAAAGAATGACAAATCCATTACCATCTTGTAGATAAAGAGGACAATTTCCAATGGTATACTGAACATATTAAACAATTGTGCAAGTTAAAATGTTGTATCATCACTGTAAATCTGACTGCGGCTTTTCATCTTCACTCAAGGATTGTAACATATTTGAGTATTATCATCTTATTTCTATGTGGTTGTCGACAAAGTCAATGGGAACAATTCGAAGTTGCTTGTTATCTGCTTCTACCTGTTGTTAGAGAAAAGTATCTGAAGTTGGTATGGTTGCCCCGTAAAAATAGTATTTGAAGTTTTGTTGTTGTTCTTTGTTGTGGAGTAAAGAATTAACAAAAAAAATCCTATTCAGAGTGTCATTTCACATTCACATTGTCTACCCACAAGTATCTTAGATTGTCTGTTAGAATCTATTTTCATTGGTGTAGTGCATCGATGCATACGTTGTGCTTTTCTTGCTTTGTTAACTTTCTGAAGTTTGTACTGCCGTTAAAGAGTAACTTCTTTAGAAAAGTCATCAATGTTTCAATCAACTGCTAAAAATCTTGGAATGCACAAAAGGTAATTTCAATCTCATGTTGTGGTCCTGTTTCAGGTGTGCTGAATATGCCTTCATACAAACAAATCTGAATTTACTTCCAAATCACTTGTGATCAGAGAAACCGAACTTTATCTTAGACACTATGCAGCAGGTTAGCGGTTAGCCAATATATATATATATATATATGTCTATAGCTTGCTTGTCATAGACTAACTTTCTGGTTTTTGGCTACTACGTGCCCCGGAACAGTATTCGTATAACTGTCTGAAAAGGTAAAACATCAGTACTCCAAACAATTAGCGTATTTGATAGAGAAGAGAGGAGAATTTAACCTGGGACTTGCACTGGGCGGGGAGGACAGTGGATTAACCCCTCGCAGATTTTTCTAGCAAGCGTGTATCTCCAGTTTTTGCAAGGTGAATATCTGATCAATCCATTGATATACAAACTGCAACCGAGCCCATGGCTGCTCGATCATAGGGCCCGTACCACAGCACCTCCGCATAGCTCCGCTGCACCCTCATCACCCTGTCGGGCAGCTCGTCGAGGCACGCGAAGGAGCAGCCGAGGGCCAAGCAGACCATGGATCGGTCCCCTGCCGCTGCTGGGCGCGCGGCACTGGATACCGGCACACCATCCACTCACAGGAGCCCCGGATGCTGGACCTGCGCTCCACCTGCGGCGTCGTCAATCCCAGGGGAGGTGTTCACGTCGACCTTTGCAGCGCGCCAGCACAGAGGAAAGCCGACAACGTCTTGGTCGTTCCTGGCCGCGCGGCGGAAGGTTGGTAGCGTCCGCGTGTCCCCGGCCATCACGGAGAAACAGAGCATATGCGCATCCAGCCGCATGGAGGAGCGGCGGAGGCGGCGACGCAGTCCCGTGGCGAGGAGGATTGGTGCTGGCGGCGGTGCGTCCCCAGCTCTGAGGAATGACGGCGGCGGCGAGTTGTTCGTCCCAGCAGGCTGGAACATGTGTGTCGTCCCCGCCAACGACAAACAGGAATCGGCGAGTGTGGCGGAGTAGCAGGGTCGTGGGTGAGGAAGATGGCGGACTTGTTTCAGGATCAGGGCGCGAGAGGAATTGATGAGAGGATTTGACGGGCGTGATTATCTCCACGCGTGAAATCAGGGCGCGGGATGCGAACGCTCGGCACCACGGCAGAGTTTTCGTCCGCCCTCCTAAATTGCTAAATGCACACAGCTAAGGGTTAATTTTTACGTGGATGGTTAGATCTAATTAGGCTGGACTGATCGTGGGGTGGAATTTGGTCTTGATTGTCCTGTGTACATGTTTCTGGGTGGACTTAGAAAAGAAAATGTTCTCTCTTTTATTAGTAGTAGAGATAAGCTATTGTATTTTTGGAGACGGGCATGTAGTTCTCATCTTGTTAAATCATTACTCGTATACACGTGGACCAGCTGCTACTACTTACGATGGAAACATGTCCTGGAAGGGTGTTTGTGTCGCTAAACATCAATTCCTACAGAAATCTGTACTAGATGTCATGGACAACATTCTGAACCCGATTACTCTCTGCATCACAAGTGGACTAGAAATCGTAGAGATTCTTGTGCACTAAAGTGTGGAGTTATACCTGATTGGTTGTGAATTTGAAAACATAATAATCTGCCAGGAAAGGAACTTGGTCGCCTCAGCGCAGAATAATTTCCCTCTCCAATGTCAGGATGGACAACGGTGCCTACAGGCTCGCCATGCTCCAGCGACGATGCTGACCATGCAGCGCTGGCGATGCTCGAGAGACACCGTCCGGACACGTCCTCCGACAGGTGCGGCCCACCCGTCATAGAGACACGGCGCGAATAGGTGCTCTAATGGCGCCGTGCAGGAGGCCGTTCCGCCCACGTTAATGCCGACGCGTTTCCATAGGCGACGAAGGGACGGGACGGCGATGTGTCTGCGGCACGTCTCACATTTACGGCGGCGCCTGCTGAGCGCACAGGCTTTCCCGGCTTACCAAGCGTCGGCGTGGACGAATCGTGTCGCTGCCATTAACTCCGACGCGACGCGTGCTCACCCACCCGACGCTTCCCGCCCAGCGCCACCGCTTCCCGCCTCCGTTTCCCGTGTTGACCCTGGACGGGTATAAAGAGGCCCCCGCCGTGCAGCCATTTCACCACATCACCACAGTCGCTCGCCGTGTAGCCATTTCACCACACCACGAGACGTAGCCCAGAGCAACCATGCCTCGCCACCTCATGGGCCACCCTCACCCAGGCAGCACGCCGTGATCACGCCAAGGCGTAGGAGGACGCCGCCGCCGATGAACAGCCATTCGACTGGGTGGATGAGGACGACGTCGACGTGGATGAGCAGGGGGAGCAGGAGCCGGTGTAGGTGCCGTACCCTGGCCAGGAGCCGCCGCCCAAGCTCGATGAAGTCCCGCCGTCACCGCAGCAGCAGGAGCCGGAGCAGGCGCTCCCGCCTCCGCTGTGGCCAGACCAGGTGGTTGCCATCAACTCGTTCGAGAGCTGGCGCAACGAGCAGGCAAGCCGCCTGGTCAGGCTCGTCTACGAGTCGGCTGGCGACGCTGTGGAGGCCGCCATCATGGCCGCAGAGTGGGCGGCGTACGAACAGCTCAACGCCCAGGCGGCGGCGCCGGAGCAGCAATAGCTCATAGCCCAGGCGGAGGGGCTGGCGCATGACACCTCCCAGCTGCTCCTCCGAGCGGGCGGCCCACGAGCAGCTGAACCAGGCGCGCGCGGCGAGGCAGGCGCAGGGGAGGGCAGTTGTTGGATGTATGCCCAAAAGGCAATGTATTTATACATCTGATTCATATATTATGTTTCATGTTTATTATGCTATAACTGCTATGATTTTTGAATACGTGATTCAGGAGAAAGCTCATACGCACATGTATAAAACATGAACAGTAAAAGTTACCCTAGTCTTAGTTACAGACTAATTTGTTGCATGCTTGATGATCAAGCTTTCATGGTCATGGACATTGTATATGTCAGCATCAATGAATGTCATATTGTGGGAGCACAATATGGCTGGGTAGACCCAAATTTTGGTATGCTAAGAGATTCCGTTTGTTTTGTCCTTAGCTTATCTCAGAAAGGTTATTATACAACATGTACTTGAACCTTGAGGTTATTAGGGTTGTGTATACTAGAGTAAATGCTTTGGTGCTGTCAACCATCACGGCCGTAACTGGGTGATCATAACGGCAGTTACTGGGTAGTTACGAAGGTATGCATGATCATAATATTCTGAGATCAAAGATTACTCCTCTGTCAAAAGAGAGATACGCCATGGGCCCACTCGGTATGAAAGGTATCCATTATGTTCTGTAGACAATGCATGGTGAAGTTACACCTTGTGGGATATCCTAATACGGGAACGAGTAAAGGGAACTTGCCGGTTAACGAGATAGACAAATATGTAGTGAATCATGAAAGATTCATGGCAACATCATCGGATATGTATATCTCGGGTAAAGTTCTGTATCGCGAGTAATGGGAATGATGTATTAATAATCAACAGGTTCCACAGAGTGTCTGCGCATAACTGTAGCAGTTATTCAGGTCGTTCTCGGATCTGACCCTGGCCGGTGATTAGATGAACACATCTAATTATAGCTACATGTTATCGAACCTGTAGGGTGGACACGCTTAAACTAGGATTGGTTAGTTGTGTATATTGGTTGGTCTGGAACATAGTGAGAAAGTGTCATCAGATTGGATCTGCGTGATATATATATATATATATATATATATATATATATATCAGAGAGATAATAAAGGCAGACGTTGGACGTCTCAGAATGATAGAAGTAACTATCATTGTCGGATTTATTCCAAGGGTGTTTACATAAGTAGCAATATTTATCCAGAGTATTTTGTCTGCGGACACTGGGTGTCCCAGATCATGTAAAAGTGTTTTATATGATAAGTAATTAATTCGGTGAATATTCTGTAAAAGGAAATATTCAAATAAGAATTAATTGGACAAAATATTATTTAGTTAAATATTAATTTATTTAATTGATAAATAATTATTGAAAAATATTAAGGCCAATAAAAGGTGGCTGCCACATGGACCCTAGGGCCCACATGGCTGCCGCACCACCACTAGGTGGAGGTGGGCCGAAGCGGACGTGGACGCGGGCGACCAGGCGGGCCGACGTGGACGGGCGACACGGGAGCGACACGGCCGGGCGGGCCGACGCGGGCGAGGCGGTGCGGCGCACGGCGGTTCCCACCCGGGAGTTGATGACGTGAAAATACACGTTTGTTGGGAGACCTAAAAAGGAAGGTATGATGTAGTGCAGCAACAATTTTTCCCTTGATATCAATCAAGGTTATCAATCCAGTAGGAGTCAAAAGTGCTTCAGAAGGTTGTCGACGGCACCAGAAAATATGGCACGGCGCAATGTTAGATGATTTGGTGGTTGACGTGGACCTGCACACAACGCAATAAAATTACTTTGCCCCAACGAAACAGGAAGGTTGTCAATGTTCCCGGCTTGCTGAATACAAAAGATTAAACGTATGGTGTGGAGAATAATAATAAATGCAGAAAGTAACAGAGAACAGATGATTGCAGTTGGTGTTTTTATCAGTGTAAAATAATGGATCGGGGTCCACAGTTCACTAGTGGTGTCTCTCCATAAAAGATAACATGCATGTTGGGTAAACAAATTACAGCTGGGTAATTGACAAATAGCAAGTGCATGACAACGCAATATATGACAAGATAGTTTATTGTAGTATTTATTGGGAATTACAACATAATACATTGACCACTTATCAGCTGCATCCATGCCTAAATAATACAGAGCAAGGCTACAGCAGTTTTGACTTTCAGAACATAAGCTATTGTATTTTTGGAGACGGGCATGTAGTTCTCATCTTGTTAAATCATTACTCGTATACACGTGGACCAGCAGCTACTACTTACGATGGAAACATGTCCTGGAAGGGTGTTTGTGTCGCTAAACATCAATTCCTACAGAAATCTGTACTAGATGTCATGGACAACATTCTGAACCCGATTACTCTCTGCATCACAAGTGGACTAGAAATCGTAGAGATTCTTGTGCACTAAAGTGTGGAGTTATACCTGATTGGTTGTGAATTTGAAAACATAATAATCTGCCAGGAAAGGAACTTGGTCGCCTCAGCGCAGAATAATTTCCCTCTCCAATGTCAGGATGGACAACGGTGCCTACAGGCTCGCCATGCTCCAGCGACGATGCTGACCATGCAGCGCTGGCGATGCTCGAGAGACACCGTCCGGACACGTCCTCCGATAGGTGCGGCTCACCCGTCATAGAGACACGGCGCGAATAGGTGCTCTAATGGCGCCGTGCAGGAGGCCGTTCTGCCCGCGTTAACGCCGACGCGTTTCCATAGGCGACGAAGGGACGGGACGGCGATGTGTCTGCGGCACGCCTCACATTTACGGCGGCGCCTGCTGAGCGCACAGGCTTTCCCGGCTTACCAAGCGTCGGCGTGGACGAATCGTGTCGCTGCCATTAACTCCGACGCGACGCGTGCTCACCCACCCGACGCTTCCCGCCCAGCGCCACCGCTTCCCGCCTCCGTTTCCCGTGTTGACCCTGGACGGGTATAAAGAGGCCCCCGCCGTGCAGCCATTTCACCACATCACCACAGTCGCTCGCCGTGTAGCCATTTCACCACACCACGAGACGTAGCCCAGAGCAACCATGCCTCGCCGCCTCGCCACCTCATGGGCCACCCTCACCCAGGCAGCACGCCGTGATCACGCCAAGGCGTAGGAGGACGCCGTCGCCGATGAACAGCCGTTCGACTGGGCGGATGAGGACGACGTCGACGTGGATGAGCAGGGGAGCAGGAGCCGGTGTAGGTGCCGTACCCTGGCCAGGAGCCGCCGCCCAAGCTCGATGAAGTCCCGCCGTCACCGCAGCAGCAGGAGCCGGAGCAGGCGCTCCCGCCTCCGCTGTGGCCAGACCAGGTGGTTGCCATCAACTCGTTCGAGAGCTGGCGCAACGAGCAGGCAAGCCGCCTGGTCAGGCTCGTCTACGAGTCGGCTGGCGACGCTGTGGAGGCCGCCATCATGGCCGCAGAGTGGGCGGCGTACGAACAGCTCAACGCCCAGGCGGCGGCGCCGGAGCAGCAATAGCTCATAGCCCAGGCGGAGGGGCTGGCGCATGACACCTCCCAGCTGCTCCTCCGAGCGGGCGGCCCACGAGCAGCTGAACCAGGCGCGCGCGGCGAGGCAGGCGCAGGGGAGGGCAGTTGTTGGATGTATGCCCAAAAGGCAATGTATTTATACATCTGATTCATATATTATGTTTCATGTTTATTATGCTATAACTGCTATGATTTTTGAATACGTGATTCAGGAGAAAGCTCATACGCACATGTATAAAACATGAACAGTAAAAGTTACCCTAGTCTTAGTTACAGACTAATTTGTTGCATGCTTGATGATCAAGCTTTCATGGTCATGGACATTGTATATGTCAGCATCAATGAATGTCATATTGTGGGAGCACAATATGGCTGGGTAGACCCAAATTTTGGTATGCTAAGAGATTCTGTTTGTTTTGTCCTTAGCTTATCTCAGAAAGGTTATTATACAACATGTACTTGAACCTTGAGGTTATTAGGGTTGTGTATACTAGAGTAAATGCTTTGGTGCTGTCAACCATCACGGCCGTAACTGGGTGATCATAACGGCAGTTACTGGGTAGTTACGAAGGTATGCATGATCATAATGTTCTGAGATGAAAGATTACTCCTCTGTCAAAAGAGAGATACGCCATGGGCCCACTCGGTATGAAAGGTATCCATTATGTTCTGCAGACAATGCATGGTGAAGTTACACCTTGTGGGATATCCTAATACGGGAACGAGTAAAGGGAACTTGCCGGTTAACGAGATAGACAAATATGTAGTGAATCATGAAAGATTCATGGCAACATCATCGGATATGTATATCTCGGGTAAAGTTCTGTATCGCGAGTAATGGGAATGATGTATTAATAATCAACAGGTTCCACAGAGTGTCTGCGCATAACTGTAGCAGTTATTCAGGTCGTTCTCGGATCTGACCCTGGCCGGTGATTAGATGAACACATCTAATTATAGCTACATGTTATCGAACCTGTTGGGTGGACACGCTTAAACTAGGATTGTTAGTTGTGTATATTGGTTGGTCTGGAACATAGTGAGAAAGTGTCATCAGATTGGATCTGCGTGATATATATATATATATATATATATATATATATATATCAGAGAGATAATAAAGGCAGACGTTGGACGTCTCAGAATGATAGAAGTAACTATCATTGTCGGATTTATTCCGGGGTGTTTACATAAGTAGCAATATTTATCCAGAGTATTTTGTCTGCGGACACTGGGTGTCCCAGATCATGTAAAAGTGTTTTATATGATAAGTAATTAATTCGGTGAATATTCTGTAAAAGGAAATATTCAAATAAGAATTAATTGGACAAAATATTATTTAGTTAAATATTAATTTATTTAATTGATAAATAATTATTGAAAAATATTAAGGCCAATAAAAGGTGGCTGCCACATGGACCCTAGGGCCCACATGGCTGCCGCACCACCACTAGGTGGAGGTGGGCCAAAGCGGACGTGGACGCGGGCGACCAGGCGGGCCGACGTGGACGGGCGACACGGGAGCGACGCGGCCGGGCGGGCCGACGCGGGCGAGGCGGTGCGGCGCACGGCGGTTCCCACCGGGAGTTGATGACGTGAAAATACACGTTTGTTGGGAGACCCAAAAAGGAAGGTATGATGTAGTGCAGCAACAATTTTTCCCTTGATATCAATCAAGGTTATCAATCCAGTAGGAGTCAAAAGTGCTTCAGAAGGTTGTCGACGGCACCAGAAAATATGGCACGGCGCAATGTTAGATGATTTGGTGGTTGACGTGGACCTGCACACAACACAATAAAATTACTTTGCCCCAACGAAACAGGAAGGTTGTCAATGTTCCCGGCTTGCTGAATACAAAAGATTAAACGTATGGTGTGGAGAATAATAATAAATGCAGAAAGTAACAGAGAACAGATGATTGCAGTTGGTGTTTTTATCAGTGTAAAAGAATGGACCGGGGTCCACAGTTCACTAGTGGTGTCTCTCCATAAAAGATAACATGCATGTTGGGTAAACAAATTACAGCTGGATAATTGACAAATAGCAAGTGCATGACAATGCAATATATGACAAGATAGTTTATTGCAGTATTTATTGGGAATTACAACATAATACATGTACCACTTACCAGCTGCATCCATGTCTAAATAATACAGAGCAAGGCTACAGCAGTTTCGACTTTCAGAACATAAGCTATTGTATTTTTGGAGACGGGCATGTAGTTCTCATCTTGTTAAATCATTACTCGTATACACGTGGACCAGCTGCTACTACTTACGATGGAAACATGTCCTGGAAGGGTGTTTGTGTCGCTAAACATCAATTCCTACAGAAATCTGTACTAGATGTCATGGACAACATTCTGAACCCGATTACTCTCTGCATCACAAGTGGACTAGAAATCGTAGAGATTCTTGTGCACTAAAGTGTGGAGTTATACCTGATTGGTTGTGAATTTGAAAACATAATAATCTGCCAGGAAAGGAACTTGGTCGCCTCAGCGCAGAATAATTTCCCTCTCCAATGTCAGGATGGACAACGGTGCCTACAGGCTCGCCATGCTCCAGCGACGATGCTGACCATGCAGCGCTGGCGATGCTCGAGAGACACCGTCCGGACACGTCCTCCGACAGGTGCGGCCCACCGTCATAGAGACACGGCGCGAATAGGTGCTCTAATGGCGCCGTGCAGGAGGCCGTTCCGCCCACGTTAATGCCGACGCGTTTCCATAGGCGACGAAGGGACGGGACGGCGATGTGTCTGCGGCACGCCTCACATTTACGGCGGCGCCTGCTGAGCGCACAGGCTTTCCCGGCTTACCAAGCGTCGGCGTGGACGAATCGTGTCGCTGCCATTAACTCCGACGCGACGCGTGCTCACCCACCCGACGCTTCCCGCCCAGCGCCACCGCTTCCCGCCTCCGTTTCCCGTGTTGACCCTGGACGGGTATAAAGAGGCCCCCGCCGTGCAGCCATTTCACCACATCACCACAGTCGCTCGCCGTGTAGCCATTTCACCACACCACGAGACGTAGCCCAGAGCAACCATGCCTCGCCACCTCATGGGCCACCCTCACCCAGGCAGCACGCCGTGATCACGCCAAGGCGTAGGAGGACGCCGCCGCCGATGAACAGCCGTTCGACTGGGCGGATGAGGACGACGTCGACGTGGATGAGCAGGGGGAGCAGGAGCCGGTGTAGGTGCCGTACCCTGGCCAGGAGCCGCCGCCCAAGCTCGATGAAGTCCCGCCGTCACCGCAGCAGCAGGAGCCGGAGCAGGCGCTCCCGCCTCCGCTGTGGCCAGACCAGGTGGTTGCCATCAACTCGTTCGAGAGCTGGCGCAACGAGCAGGCAAGCCGCCTGGTCAGGCTCGTCTACGAGTCGGCTGGCGACGCTGTGGAGGCCGCCATCATGGCCGCAGAGTGGGCGGCGTACGAACAGCTCAACGCCCAGGCGGCGGCGCCGGAGCAGCAATAGCTCATAGCCCAGGCGGAGGGGCTGGCGCATGACACCTCCCAGCTGCTCCTCCGAGCGGGCGGCCCACGAGCAGCTGAACCAGGCGCGCGCGGCGAGGCAGGCGCAGGGGAGGGCAGTTGTTGGATGTATGCCCAAAAGGCAATGTATTTATACATCTGATTCATATATTATGTTTCATGTTTATTATGCTATAACTGCTATGATTTTTGAATACGTGATTCAGGAGAAAGCTCATACGCACATGTATAAAACATGAACAGTAAAAGTTACCCTAGTCTTAGTTACAGACTAATTTGTTGCATGCTTGATGATCAAGCTTTCATGGTCATGGACATTGTATATGTCAGCATCAATGAATGTCATATTGTGGGAGCACAATATGGCTGGGTAGACCCAAATTTTGGTATGCTAAGAGATTCCGTTTGTTTTGTCCTTAGCTTATCTCAGAAAGGTTATTATACAACATGTACTTGAACCTTGAGGTTATTAGGGTTGTGTATACTAGAGTAAATGCTTTGGTGCTGTCAACCATCACGACCGTAACTGGGTGATCATAACGGCAGTTACTGGGTAGTTACGAAGGTATGCATGATCATAATGTTCTGAGATGAAAGATTACTCCTCTGTCAAAAGAGAGATACGCCATGGGCCCACTCGGTATGAAAGGTATCCATTATGTTCTGCAGACAATGCATGGTGAAGTTACACTTTGTGGGATGTCCTAATACGGGAACGAGTAAAGGGAACTTGCCGGTTAACGAGATAGACAAA
This sequence comes from Poa pratensis, assembly GCA_947311845.1. Classification (NCBI taxonomy): domain Eukaryota; kingdom Viridiplantae; phylum Streptophyta; class Magnoliopsida; order Poales; family Poaceae; genus Poa; species Poa pratensis. The sequence continues at coordinate 783,334 of CAMZMU010000123.1, forward strand.
TATGTAGTGAATCATGAAAGATTCATGGCAACATCATCAGATATGTATATCTCGGGTAAAGTTCTGTATCGCGAGTAATGGGAATGATGTATTAATAATCAACAGGTTCCACAGAGTGTCTGCGCATAACTGTAGCAGTTATTCAGGTCGTTCTCGGATCTGACCCTGGCCGGTGATTAGATGAACACATCTAATTATAGCTACATGTTATCGAACCTGTAGGGTGGACACGCTTAAACTAGGATTGGTTAGTTGTGTATATTGGTTGGTCTGGAACATAGTGAGAAAGTGTCATCAGATTGGATCTGCGTGATATATATATATATATATATATATATATATATAGGCCAGGACTATTCTACACAACCCTCTATAGTGTTTCTAGAATAACTATTCTAGTCAACTTCTAAGTTTTAAAGACCTTCTGAACCCGATCCCGGCCCGACCCGCGGGAACCGGTCAACCCAGTCCATTCACCTTCTTCCTCCCGATCCCCATCCGCCCCGCCTCCTTCCCGCATGTAGCCATGGCACCACCGACGCCTCCTTCCCCACTGGCAGCCGGCTGCGACGGGAACTCCGGTCGCCGTTGGCAGCTGGCATCTCCGGTCGCCGGCGCGCTCCGGCCTGTTCCCATCGTCGGCCGCCGATAGAGGTGCTCCCTGACCACGCGTCACACCCACGGTGCCCCTATCCATCCGCGCCACCCGAACGTCCGCCGGCGCCGCCTCGTTTCCACCCAGCGCCGTCCCACATCCATCTGCAGCGCGCCCTCTCCCTTCTTCTACATCTCGGCCTCCGGCCCGTCCCCTTTACTGACTTCTGATTCACCTCTGCCTCCATCCCATCGAGCCCCCTCCGGTGTCCAGCGGTCATGGCACCCGGCGCCGGGAGAGCTGCTCCCTCGCCACTCACTTCGTGGATGTGGAAGCAACACTTGACGACGTCCCAATCCACCACACGCTGCGCGTCCCTGGATGAATCCCTGCTCGTCCACGCCCCCACACCTTGATTTCCGGGCGAGACGACCCTGGTCCGACCTCCATGTCATTTGATTTTCGTCCATGCTGGGACTTCACCGACTAGTTTCTCAGCCAGCCTCCGCCGCCGCGCATAGTACCCTCCCGGAGCCTCTCGAGCCTACCTCGTCCATGGCACTACAACTGCACCTTCTGTAGCTTTTAACTCCCGTGTTTATCTTATCTGAACCTCGCGCCGTCCAGCCTCTGAACCTCCCGTATTCCACCTACTACCGCACAACCACTGAGATGGGTTTCTCCGCACGCCGTCCTCGAGGGCGAGGGCCGCTTCCATGCCCATCGTCCTCACCACCTGCGCTCCGGCGACGCCTTGGAGCCTCGGGAGTTCAGGCCGCCGATCCCGGGAGTCCACACCGCGTTCCCTCTTCTTACTCAGGGCCAGCGACCCAAAGCCCACCGTTGTCGGGTGGGCACGACGCCACAGTGAGCTCCCTCTAGGCCTTCTCCTTCCATGGCCATGGCGGCTATGTGCCGGCAGCGCGCGAGACTTCGCCCCCGATGCATCTTCCCGCGGCAGCACCTTCTGGCACGGCCCATGGGGCGTGTATTACCATCCGTTCGCTAGCTTCATCAAGCAGCGCCAGATAATGGCCGAGTCCACTCGAGCAGCTGGCCCTCTTCTCTCTGTAGCGCGACCCACGTCTTGCCCATCTTATCTGCAGGTTCAGAGTTCAGACGTTGCTGCCTATCTGCAGATTCAGATGTTGCTGCCTATCTGCAGGTGGCCAGCAGTATTCATACAAGTTCGCAAAAATAAGTATGCGATTTATTTTGGATATTGGCTTTCAATTACCGTGTCATTTGTTTGCAGATTGGTTACAGACATTGGTTTTGAAGAATTTCCTTTTTCATTAGAAGAAGTTCACCATTCTTTCTCTGAAAGTCAACTATTTGTTTTCTGAAAGTCCACTTTGACGTCTTTGAAAATCCTGTTTGTGGGTAATATTTACCTTTGGTCGTGAAATTAATTTGTCAGTGGGAGTTCACCTTTATGTTTTACGAAGTTTATTTTCAGGTATGCGTAGAGTTGAGATCGGAATAGTTGTTCTAGAAGACAGGGGAGAATCTGCGATAGCACGACGACTAGCAAATTCATTACTAGATTTTCTTCTAGTGCTGATTGCTTGATGCTATTGCAAACTGCTTTCGGAACTGCTACAGTGCTGGAAGAAATGAGTACTTTGTGTGGATGGTTCTTAGAGCACGAGCAATGGAAGCAGTAGTCTGATGCTGCCCCTATGTAAGAAAAAATAATAAAGAAAGTGAAGCATTAGGTGAGAGCAAAGTTTTCTCTTTTCTAATTTTCTAATTTTTGTTTGTAGGGATGCAGAAAATGGCAAGATGGAAGATTAATTCTTTTAACCAAGGAGTTTGATTTATCATCTATATGTGTTGTGTGTTTGACAAACAATACCGCTCCTAAACGGTGTGGTGTGACTATTGTGTAGATTCCTTATTGTTTATGGCGGGGATGATAATTTGTACGTGAACAAGATGGCCAATAGTTTTAAATCTTTTTTATCTCGGATGTTCACTATATTAAATCGGGAGTTCAGATCTTCCATATTGGAGGTTCGCTATTCTAAGATCGGGAGTTCAGTTCGTCCATTTCGGAAGTTTATTTTTCTCACATAAATCATTATTAATTTTAGAAGTTCACTGTATAGAAAATATTCACTTCTGAATTCCCGAAGTTCACCCTTTCAACTACAGAACTTCACTGTTTTTACGTAAAAAAACGAAGTTAACCTTTTAACTCGCAGAAGTTCAATTCGGGAGTTCATATCGTCCATCTAAAAGGTTTACTTTTTATCCAAAAACCAAGTCGGGAGTTCATATAAAAAAAACCAAGTCGCATTTGTTCGCATCGTATTAAAAAGAAGTTCATCCGTGAAGTGCATATCATATTAAAACGGAAGTTCAGCAGCGAAGTTCACCACACGGAGTTTGCTTCGTATTAAACGGATGTTTATCCCGCGAAGTTCACTTATTATTAAAACGAAAGTTTGGCAAGTTAGGGAGGTCATTAACGTAGAAGTTAATTAACCCAACAATTTTTTGTTGCATGGCCGTGAAGTTCACTTTTTTGTTTGCAGAAAGTTCAATTCTTGTGGGGGCGTGGAGTCCATTTTTTTCAGCAAAAAACTCTCATCTTATCCCCGTGAAAATAAATCGCGATCGGAAGTTAACTAACAGACTAAACGGAAGTTCACCAACAGACTAAACAGAAGTTCACAACCGTATACAGAGGAAGTTCATTATACTCTGTTTCTCGGAGCGGAAATTTTAAGCATGAAATCATCGATACAAGCTCTGTTTGTCCAAATCGACCGGCGCCACATGCTATTGGTAAAGATATTAGTCTAATTTGACTCACACGTACTGATTTTCCCAATCCGAGCACGGCAAACGTGCTAATTTCAAATCGATTCCCATGTCTCTCCTTTCTCCGTTTTTCGTATTTTCAAAATTAATCACAAACCGTAAAGAATTTCGAAAAAAATTCTATACGAAAAAGTTGCGTCTAGTCAATATCTTTCCAACGCAATATCATTTGTTACGTTTCGATAAGCGGTTTGAAAGTAATTTTAAAAATACTGTCCGCTGGACATAAAAATTCAGAATCAGAATTGTTTATTTTTCAAACTGCTCTTATTCCGTGATGAATTACGAAAATTGACCTGAGATAGTCAAGATGCGGTTTTTCCATATCTTTCCAACGGTGTATCATTTGCTTCAATCCGACAAACGGTTTGAAAATGGCGTCCAAAACAGTACGAAAACGAAAAAAATACGCGAAAATCAGTGTTTCGTATATTCAAAATTACTTTACAACCGTAACTAATTTCAAAATCTTGAAGAAGTGAAAAAGGTGCGCATTTTTCATATCTTTCCAACGGCGTATCATTTGCTTCAATCCGACAAACGGTTTGAAAATGGCGTCCAAAACAGTACGAAAATGAGAAAAATACGTGAAAACAGTGTTTCGTATATTTAAATTTGTTTTAAAACCGTAACTAATTTCAAAATCTTGTAGAAGTGAAAAAGGTGCGCATTTTTCATACATTTCCAATGGCGTATCATTTGCTTTAATCCGACAAACGGTTTGAAAACTCCGATAGAAAAACTCACCGAATCTAAGTGTTCCGACCGGAAGTTCAGATATTATTTAAACGGAAGTTCCAAAAGTTGACCAGAATACTTATTCTACAAGGGAGTCTATATATATATATATATATATATATATATATATCAGAGAGATAATAAAGGCAGACGTTGGACGTCTCGGAATGATAGAAGTAACTATCATTGTCGGATTTATTCCGAGGGTGTTTACATAAGTAGCAATATTTATCCAGAGTATTTTGTCTGCGGACACTGGGTGTCCCGGATCATGTAAAAGTGTTTTATTTGATAAGTAATTAATTCGGTGAATATTCTGTAAAAGGAAATATTCAAATAAGAATTAATTGGACAAAATATTATTTAGTTAAATATTAATTTATTTAATTGATAAATAATTATTGGAAAATATTAAGGCCAATAAAAGGTGGCTGCCACATGGACCCTAGGGCCCACATGGCTGCCGCACCACCACTAGGTGGAGGTGGGCCGAAGCGGACGTGGACGCGGGCGACCAGGCGGGCCGACGTGGACGGGCGACACGGGAGCGACGCGGCCGGGCGGGCCGACGCGGGCGAGGCGGTGCGGCGCACGGCGGTTCCCACCCGGGAGTTGATGACGTGAAAATACAAGTTTGTTGGGAGACCTAAAAAGGAAGGTATGATGTAGTGCAGCAACAATTTTCCCCTTGATATCAATCAAGGTTATCAATCCAATAGGAGTCAAAAGTGCTTCAGAAGGTTGTCGACGGCACCAGAAAATATGGCACGGCGCAATGTTAGATGATTTGGTGGTTGACGTGGAGCTGCACACAATACAATAAAATTACTTTGCCCCAACGAAACAGGAAGGTTGTCAATGTTCCCGGCTTGCTGAATACAAAAGATTAAACGTATGGTGTGGAGAATAATAATAAATGCAGAAAGTAACAGAGAACAGATGATTGCAGTTGGTGTTTTTATCAGTGTAAAAGAATGGACCGGGGTCCACAGTTCACTAGTGGTGTCTCTCCATAAAAGATAACATGCATGTTGGGTAAACAAATTACAGCTGGGTAATTGACAAATAGCAAGCGCATGACAATGCAATATATGACAAGATAGTTTATTGTAGTATTTATTGGGAATTACAACATAATACATGGACAACTTACCAGCTGCATCCATGCCTAAATAATCCACTTTCTGGATAGCATCCGTTTCTCCCGTTAGTATTAAATTGCAAACAACAGATTATTGCATTAAGCAAAGTATGTAATGTAAACAAACACATTAGACTTAACAGCAGTACCCTTAAGCTAAGAATTAATTATTTTATCCCTAGTGGCAACAACACATCCACAACCTTAGATGTTCTTGTCACTCACCCAGATTACTGGAGGCATGAACCCACTATCAAGCATAAATACTCTCTCTTGGAGTCACAAGCATCTACTTGGCTAAAGCATCTACTAGCAACGGAGAGCATCCAAGAACATAAATAAAACAGTAGATAGATTGATAAACAACTTGATCATAACATCACTATTCATCGGATCCCAGCAAACACAACATGTAGCATTACAATAGGATGATCTTGATCATGTTAGGCAGCTCACAAGATCTAAACATGATAGCACAAAGTGGAGAGACAACCATCTAACTACTATTATGGACCTGTAGTCCAAGGATGAACTACTCACGCATCACTCCGGAGGCGGGCACGGTGATGTAGAGCCCTCCGGTGATGATCTCCCTCTCCGACAGGGTGCCGGGAAGAGCTTCAGAACCCTCCCGGATTAGGGTTAATGACGGTGGTGGCGACGGAACTTTTCGTCGAATAATTCTCTGGTATTTAGGGTTTTCGGGACGGAGGCAATATATAGGCGAAAATGCGGTGCGTGGGGCCAGCCGAGGGCCCCACACACCACCACGGCGCGCCTGGCAGGGGGCCGCGCCCTAGTAGTGTCTGGCTCCCCTGGGTCGTTTCTTCATGCGCCCTTCGGACTTCGTCTTCGTGTCGGTGAAAAACTGGCTCCGTTGATTTTTGTCCAATTCCGAAAATATTTCCTGACTAGCTTTTCTGAAACGGAAAAATAGCAGAAAACAGGAACTGGCACTGTGGCATCTTGTTAATAGGTTAGTCCCAGAAAATGCATAAAAATGCTATGAAGTGTATATAAAACATGTAGCAATATGTATAAAACAAGCATGGAACATCAAAAATTATAGATACGTTTGAGATGTATCAGCATCCCCAAGCTTAGTTCCTACTCGTCCTCGAGTAGGTAAACGACAATAATATAATTTTTGGAGTGACATGCTACCAACATAATCTTGATCAAATAGTAGTGTAAGACACATGAACTGAATGAAGTGATCCAAGACAATTATCTATAGTTGCTAAAAAGTAAACAAGGAGTAAACATAATATATCATACAAGTAAAAAAAAACTTTTCATGGATAGTACTTTGGAGACATGAGCTATGAGAATTTGCATAAAAGTTATCTCACCAAGCAACATTTTTGAATTAAAAGTGTTTGACCAACACAAAGAAAGATTTAAGTTTCAGCATTTGCTTCAATTTTCAACATATTTATCTCATGGATATTGTCAACACAAAGTAGAATAATTCTTGTACCAAAGTTGACACTAGTGTTTGCTTGTGGAGAATAGACAGGAGTACGAAAACCGACTCAACATAAAAGTAAAAGAAAGACCCTTCGCAGAGGGAAGCATGGATTAAGTCAGGTGCTAGAGCTTTTTTGTTTTTTTGAAATCATATAGAGAGTAAAAATATATTTTGAGAGGTGCATGTTAATGGTCAACGAATGGTAGCAAACAATACAGTATTACCCCTGCCAACTAGACTTTTTAAGAGCGGCTCCCATTGAGGAACGTTATTTCTGCAGCAAGCAGATCATTCCTCTTTTCTCCTTTGTTTACACATGCAGATGTTTGACTGAATACTCAGGAACAAAATGTGAGGAGAGTTTATGATGAAAGTTGTAAATTAAGGGGGTTGGGCACCCCGCTGCCAGCTCTTTTTGCAAAAGTATAGATAAGCAGACATAAGCTGCTAGTCTGGAGTAAAGTCTGATTGACAAGTGTAATAAAGATGATCTACTACTTCCTCATGAGCTGGTAAACAGAGACACAAATAAGAAGTAGTAACAGTTTTGAATAATTTAAAGGTAGCACATGACAAATTTACTTGGAGTGGCAAGAAAATACCACATATAGGTAGGTATGGTGGACACAGATGACATGGATTTTGGCTCAGAGTTTTGGATGCACGAGAAGCATTCCCTCTCAGTACAGAGTTTAGGCTAGCAAGGTTATTTTAAGCAAACACATAACGTCAACCGTATAAAAAGAACCATATGATGAACATATAAGAAAAACTATAAGACTCCACACTGCCTTCCTTATTAACCAAAGCATCATTTTAACAGAAAATATCTAGACTTTGAAACTACCAATTATGTCAAATCAAATAACTTCAAGCTTTAACGGTAGTTCTTCACTAATGAGCCTTTACTTACATGATACACAAGTTTAAACATTACTTACTTGATAACTCAAAACAATTTAAAAGTATCAAGTTACTCAAAACAAATGATCTACAAGACTATGTAAGCATTTTCTTTATACCATTACCACATGCAAAACATTTTCTGTTCCAACCAAACACCAATCAATTTTTTTAACAACTCTCCAAACAAATATAAGTGAATCAAGAGAGTACTTTCTTCAAAAGAACTAATAGCTCTGAACAAGAGATACATGAAAAACAAGAGCTAGAAGCATAGCAGCGCTAGACAAGAATACTCAACAAGTATAAATGAAGAATATGAGTGTTCTAATGAAAAAGCGGAGCGTGTATATCTCCCAAACAAGAGTGCTAGGGTCCAACTAGTTATGACCAGAGAACAAAACAAGAACAAACTTAAAATAAAACTCACAGACACTCCAAGAACATCACTTAAAATGTGAAGAAATAAAAATATAGTCTCACTAGAGATGACCTGATAATTTGTCGATGAAGGGATGCCTTGGGCATCCCCAAGCTTAGACGCTTGAATCTTCTTGAAATATGTTGAGGAGGTCCAGGGGAGCCTCCCCAAGCTTAAACTCTTTACTCTTCTTGATCTTATTTTATCATCCTTCTCTCTTAATACTTGAAAACTTCTTTCACACCAAACTCAGAGTAAATTTCATTAGAGGGTTAGTACATCAAATCATAATCTCACTTGGTTCAGTAAATACACATTATAAACATCATTTAAATATTAGCTACTGTTTACTAGCCTTATGTGAAACTCTTCCACCTTTAAAGAATTTCACTTAACACTTGTAAAAGAGAGAATGCAAAACTAGACAGAATCTGTCAAAACCAGAACAGTCCGTGAAGACGAATTTTTTCGAGGCACTTACGTCACTCAAATCAGAAAACGCAGAACTAATGAAAGATAGGTAAAAATCTCAGACTTCTGCACAAAAATTTGCAGATTAAAATACTGTTCCATGATGTTTCACGAATGTTTACCGTGAGGCACAAAAATCTGTTTCTGGACAGCAAACTAAACTTCTAGTGCTATCTTGCTATTAGAGGCTTTTCTTGGCACAAAAAAAATGAAAAATAAAAGATACAAAGGAATTGTTACAGAAGTAAGATAATTCCTTGACTCAACAAAATAAAATAACAGAAAATAAAATGGGTTGCCTCCCATGAGCGCTTTTCTTTAACGCCTTTTAGCTAGGCACAAAGTATGAATCAAGTATTATCAAGAGTGGAAACATCAAAATCATAGCTTGTTCAAACAATAGAATCAAAAGGTTGTTTCATCCTCTTCCTAGAAAAGTGTTCCATACCTTTCTTGAGTTTGAATTGAAATTTAATATTACCTTCTCTCATATCAATAATAACACCAACAGTTCGAAGAAAAGGTCTTCCCAAAACAATAGGACAAGAGGATTTGCATTCAATATCCAAAACAACAAAATCAACAGGAACATAATTATTGTTAAGCATAATAAGAACATCATCAATCCTACCCACATGTTTCTTCATAGTAGAATCAGCAGAATGAACATTCAAATAACAATTTTCTAATGGTGCTAGATCAAGCATATCATAAAGTTTCTTAGGCATAACAGAAATACTAGCACCAATATCACACAAGGCATTGCAGTCAAAATCATTCACTCTCATTTTAATGGTGGGTTCCCACCCATCTTCTAACTTTATAGGAATAGAAGCTTCACGTTTAAGTTTCTCTTCCCTAGCATGAATAAGAGCATTAGTAATATGCTTAGTAAAAGCCATGTTTATTTTACTAGCATTAGGATTCTCAGCTAACTTTTGCAAGAACTTAATAACTTCAGTGAGATTACAACCATCAAAATCAGAATTATTATCATCAAAAGTAATGAGACCATTATCTCCTATACCTCGAAAAATTTCAGCACTTTTATCTGTAACAGTTTTAGTGCTATCAGACAATTTATAAATATTTTCAACCAAGGTAGAGATCTCCCCAATTTTAATTTTCTTATTACTAGCATGATTAGGACCTGTAGGCAATGCACTAGTGCACACAGTTTTAACATTTTCAGTAGTAGAAATAGTGCAAACTCAAGCAATCCTACCTTTTTCAGCAATTTCAGCTTCTTTGTCCTCTATTTCCCACCTAGCATGCAACTCGGCTAGCATCCTAACATTGTTATCAATTTTAATTTGTGTAGCATTGAGAGTTTTGCTCTCTTTAACATCATGAGGCATACTCTTTATTTCAAAAACACAACATTAAACACAAGATTATCAACTTTAGAAGCAAGACCATGAAGTTTCCCTAGTTTTTCCTCAACGGTTTATTAAAAGCAGTTTGTGTACCAATAAAATCCTTAAGCATAACTTCAAGATCAGAGGGCACACTCTTATCATTGTTGTAGGAATTACCATAAGCATTGCCACTATTAGAAGGATAGGGCTTATAATTACTATTACCAAAGTTGTTCCTATAAGCATTGTTGTTGAAATTATTATTTTTAATGAAGTTCACATCAACACGATCTTCTTGAGCAACCAAAGAAGAAAAAAGAACATTATTAGGATCAGCATGAACTTGATTATTTGCAAGCATAGACATAATAGTATCAACTTATCACTCAAGGAAGAGATTTCTTCAACAACATTTACCTTCTTACCTGTTGGAGCTCTTTCGGTGTGCCATTCAGAATAATTTACCATCATATCATCTAAGAGCTTTGTTGCTGCACCTAAAGTGATGGACATAAAGGTACCTCCGGAGGCCGAATCCAGCAAATTCCTTGAAGAAAAATTTAATCCTGCATAAAAGGTTTGGATGATCATCCAAATAGTCAGTCCATGAGTGGGACAATTCTTTACCATTGCTTTCATTCTTTCCCAAGCTTGAGCGACATGTTCATTATCATATTGCTTAAAATTCATAATGCCACTTCTCAATGATATAATCTTAGCAGGAGGTTAATATTTTCTAACAAAAGAATCTTTGCACTTAGAATATGAATCAATACTATTTCTAGGCAAAGATAGCAACCACTCTTTAGCACGTCCTCTTCTACCTCTTTATACTTTTGCATGTCACATAGTTCAACAAAATTATTAAGGTGAGCAGCAGCAGCATCAGTACTAACACCAGAAAATTGCTCCTTCATAACAAGATTTAACAGTGCAGGTTTTATTTCATAAAACTCTACTTTTGAAACAGGTGGAGCAATAGGTGTGCATATAAAATCATTGTTGTTTGTGCTAGTGAAGTCACAAAACTTAGTGTTCTCAAGATTACTCATTTTAACAAAATTAAAAACAAAACAAAATAACAAACCGAAATTAACTAAATGCAGGAATTTAATTATTATTTTTTTGTTTTTGATTTTTAAAAGCAAACAAGATAAAATAAAATAAACTAAGCAAGACAAAAACAAAGTAATGAGATTGGAAGTGTGAGACTCCCCTTGCTGTAGCCTTTTGACTCCCCGGCAACGGCGCTAGAAAATGTGCTTGATGACGTGAAAACACACGTTCGTTGGGAGACCCCAAGAGGAAGGTATGATGTAGTGCAGCAGCAATTTTCTCTTGATATCTACCAAGGTTATCAATCCAGTAGGAGTCAAAAGTGCTTCAGAAGGTTTTCAACGGCACCAGAAAATATGGCATGGCGCAATGCCAGATGATTTGGTGGTTGACGTGGACCTGCACACAACACAATAAAACTACTTTTCCCCAACGAAACAGGAAAGTTGTCAATCTTTCCGGCTTGCTGAATACAAAGGATTAAACGTATGGTGTGGAGAATAATAATAAATGCAGAAAGTAACAGAGAACAGATGATTGCAGTTGGTGTTTTTATCAGTGTAAAAGAATGGACCGGGTCCACAGTTCACTAGTGGTGTCTCTCCATAAAAGATAACATGCATGTTGGGTAAACAAATTACAACTAGGCAATTGATAAATAGCAAGCGCATGACAATGCAATATATGACAAGATAGTTTATTGTAGTATTTATTGGGCATTACAACATAATACATGGACCGCTTACCAGCTGCATCCATGCCTAAATAATCCACTTCCGGGATAGCATCCGTGTCTCCCGTTAGTATTAAGTTGCAAACAACAGATTATTGCATTAAGCAAAGTGTGTAATGTAAACAAACACATTAGACTTAACAGCAGTACCCTTAAGCTAAGCATTAGTTATTTTATCCCTAGTGGCAACAGCACATCCACAACCTTAGATGTTCTTGTCACTCACCCAGATTACTGGAGGCATGAACCCACTATCAAGCATAAATCCTCCCTCTTAGAGTCACAAGCATCTAGTTGGCCAAAGCATCTACTAGCAACGTAGAGCGTGCAAGAACATAAATAAAACAGTAGATAGATTGATAAACAATTTGATCATAACATCACTATTCATCGAATCCCAGCAAACATAACATGTAGCATTGATGCATGTAAAATGCATACATGAACTTTGCACTTTAATTGCTTATATTCCAATCATATTTGCATCATATAAGGGTTATATCAATGTTTTATCATGATTTTGGGAATATTCATGATTTCCTATTTTTATGGAATTAACCCTGCACAGGCAGAAAACCCCGTTTTCTTATTTTAATGTTTCAGGGACCCAAACGTCAACGAAATCACCTGGAAATTTACGGGCGTCAATATTTGGAAGGAAGAAGACCTGTGGGCGAAGGAAGCGAACAAGCGGAGGCCCGAGGCCAAACGGGGTGGCCCACGCGGCCAGGTACTGTGGCCGCGTGGGGCCCACCCGTTTGGCCCTCGTGGCTCCGTTGCCGTCGATCTTCGCTCCACCGACATCGTCTTGACCTAAAAACGCCTATAAAAAAGGTCCCCCGACGTTCTCTGGAAGGAGCGCCGCACAAACACAGAAACACCGAAACGGAGATCAGGAGCTGCAGATTGGAGGGGGAAAACTCCGGCGGGGCGCTGCCGGCGTGGTCTCCATCTTCTCCATCGACTTCTCCACCGTCTCCATGATGAAGAGGGAGTAGTCCACCTCTGGACTATGGGTTTGTGGAAGTAACTTATGTATCTCTCCTCTCTTGAGCTTCACTAATTAGCACCGTATGAGCTGCTGAACATGATTACGGTCACCGTTGTAATACCTTTGTGGTGGATCTTTATGAGTTAATATATGTTTGAGATTGCAATGTTTGTTTCAGTTATGAGTATAGATGCATATTATGTACCCCGTTCTTGTCTACTTGTTTTGATCAAGCATGTTTATGAGAGCGTGTGTGGGGGAACGTGTGCATTAGTTGGAGTAACGGGGGGTGGCTAGTGCAGTGAACGTGAGAGAAAGTTCTGCGATCCACTTTGGTATCTTTACCTTACTTTGTTACCTCACTAGGGATAAACTAAAATACCATGCTACCGGGGATGTGGGCGTGACCATTGCCACTACTCCATGACTAGATCTAGCATGTTCTTATTTTCACTTCATGTCATGATACTTAATGCTATACTCTGAGTTATCTTAATTACTGAGGTGTTATGATTTAGTTCGCATCTTGGTGGAGTATAAGAGAGGTTAATAACCAAAAGATCTCTATGTTAGGACGTGATGCCCATATATCTAAGTAACTTGTTATCAAACCCTGTGTTGCAATCTCATATGTTAACTGTGTGTTCCATTGTCTACCACTTTATAAAGAGAGAGTGCATTTGTGAAACCATGAACCCCAGTCCATTTTTAATCATAAGAAACACCTTTCCAACACCATATACCACTTTTCTATTTTCAGCCATCATTAAATCCGAAAATACAAAAATACTTTTCATCTTGCATACATCATTCAAAAACCCAAAAATATCATTTACATTGCATCCACCATCATTGCATATTTATTTCTTGTTTGCATTGCATAACTATCCTGATATCATTCTTACACCTTGTGCTTGACAACCACAGGTGAGGTTGAGGACCAAAACATCTAACCTTGTTTTGTAGGTAACCAAAAGAAGGATAAGAAGATAAATCTACCACTTCAGATTCCCCGAGAGTTCGATATTAAACCCTCGAGTCACCCCTCGTGGGGAAAACTGTCTTCCACTTACTATACACTCTGCACTTGGAGTCTCAACCTAATCCCGTTTATTTTGCAGGTATCAAGCCTTGCTCTTCGGGACCATCAAGACGTTTTCTGGCGCCGTTGCCGGGGAATCGTAGCTGAGAGATTTATCCAAGGGTGTGCATCATCGCATTCATCTCACAACAAAGTCAACGTCACCAACTTGTGCTAACACCTAAGCTTGGGGAGGTTGCACCTACGTGAGCACCATCTTATCCATCTTTACTTACAAAGCAATTTATTTGTTTTGTTAGTGTCATTGCATATCATATTTATTTCAGTTTTGCATAAAAAATTAAAAATACCAAAAAAACTTGCTAAAATGGGAGAAAGAACTAAGTTGTGTGACTACACAAACACTCCTAATGATCAATTTATCACGAGAGCTATTGCCACACCTAAGATAAATGCTGAGAGTTATGAAGTAAGTCCTAGTTTGTTGAACTTGATAACTAGGGAACAATTTGGTGGTAGTGCTATGGAGGATGCCTCTATGCATCTTCATGACTTTGTTGAAATATGTGACATGCAAAAGTTTAAAAATGTGGAAAGTGATATCCTAAAACTGAAGTTATTTCCTTTTTCACTTAGAGGAAAAGCTAAAGAGTGGTTGCATTCCTTGCCATCTGGTAGTATTAATTCTTGGGATGATCTAAAAGAAGCTTTCATTAAGAAATATTATCCCCCTGTTAAAATTTTGCAAAATAGAAACAACATCCTTTCTTTTAGGCAAAATGAAAATGAACATGTTGCTATGGCTTGGGATAGGATAAAACTTATGCTTAGAACTTGTCCCTCACATGGAGTTAATGAATGGACCATATTACACTCTTTCTACAATGGTTTAAACTACATGTCTAGAAACATACTTGATTCTGCTGCTGGAGGTGCTTTTATGAGTAAGACTATAGTAGAAGCTAAAAATATATTGGAAAGCATTTTACAAAACTATAGTCAATGGCATACTGATAGGGCACCTAATCCTTCTAAGAAAGTGAACTCTATTGAAGAAACTAATGATTTGTCATCTAAAATGGATACTATTCTTGCTTTGCTTAATAAACCTAGTGTTGAAAATGTTCCTTTGCAAGAACTAGTTGGAAACAATTCTGAAAATATTGATGTCAACTTCATTAGGAACTATGGTAATAATGGGTATGGTAACAACAATTATAACTCTTATAATAAACCCCCATATGTGCCAAATAAATATGCTTCTAGTGGTAATGTTTCTAGTGACTTGGAAAACACCATTAGATCTTTTATATCTACCCAAAAAGAGCTTAATAAGGAATTTATCTCTAAGTTTGAAAAACAAGATGCTTTGTTTGAAAGGGTAGATCAGCTTACTAAGGAAGTCTCATCATTAAAGAGCATCATTACAGCCCAAAAACATGAGGAAACAATAAAATATTGCCAAGAGGTTATCAATAAGTCTTGGGAACACATTCATGAGCAAGAGAGAGTTGCTAAAGAATCTATTGGGGTAATGAAAGAGGTTGAAGTTGAGGAAGTTAAAATGCTTAATGAAGTCAAGGATCCTTTGCTTGACTTAGAAAATTGTAGCTTGCATGAATTAATATCTATCTTACAAAAATTTGCAAGTGATCCTTCCATCAACACTAACCAAGCAGGTTTTGGTTCTTATATTGCTAATCATGTCTTGAAAGAAAAGATTGCTAGGTACAACCAAGAGGCTATGATACCACCTAAGCTTGGGGATATGTGGATACCTAAGGTACTAGTAACTATTGGAAAAGAGACACACCATGCCATACTTGATCTAGGATCTAGTGTCTCTGTTTTATCTAAAGAACTATATGAAGTGCTTGAATTGAAAAATCTTGAAAAATGCTCTATTGAACTAGCACTTGCTGATGACTCTATTAAACATGCTTTGGGAAAAGTAAGTGATGTTATGGTAGAGTTACATATGACTTTTGTGCCTGTGGATTTTCTAATCATGGATATGGGGAATAAAACCTCTAGTCCTATTATTCTTGGAAGACCTTTTCTTCGTACCACAGGTGCTATCATTGATTCAAAGGAAGGGAATGTAAAGTTTCAGTTTCCACACAAGAAGTGCATGGAACACTTTCCAAGGAAGAGGGAACCACCAAAGTTCAAGCTCCCTCATGAGCTTCGTCCACAATAAAACAACAAGTAAGAAGCCTAGCTATATGGCTATAAAGAAAGCGCTTTGCGGGAGGCAACCCGGTTATTTTTGTGTGTGATTTTTCTTTGTGTCCTCTTGCTGTAACAAGAGATTTTGTGTCTAGTTAGGTTCTGGAGTTTTTAATAAAGTGCCAAGTTTTACCCTTTTTGGTTTGAAAAAGTTGCTTATAGCGTTCGGAGATTTTATTCCTGCACGAGTCAGTGCACGGTATGATTTTTAATTCTTATTCTGTAACTCCGAATGAGCTCATATTTGAACTGTAGTTGCAACTTTTCATCCTCTGTATGCATGAATTTTTTCGGAATTTTTCGAGAAAGTTTGGTAGGGTAGAAAAATACGTTTTGCTGCTGCTGTTTTTCTGGACAGATTCTGTCCCATTTTGTTTGATGCATGCTTTGAGCTTTTAAGTTGAATCTTTTTGATCCAATTGAGTTTATGAGTAGGCATACAACATTATACACTTTCTGGACATGTCATATGAATTTTTGTTCAAGGATTATATGCAGCAAGGAACCTATTTGTTTATCACTATTAATGCACCCCACAGAAAAGAGATGGGAGAAACGGTGTTTTGAAGTTTTTTCACAGGGATTGGAGGAGATGCACCAAGAGCTATCCAAGGATGGTGAAGACCATAAGCTTGGGGATGTGAAGACAACCCCGCTGGACCTACACACTCTCGGTTTGCACACGTCCAACTTCTGTTTTTCGATCGAAACACTTTATCGCATAAACTTGGAGCGTCGTTTTTTGTTTTTGTTTGAGTCTTGAGAGACCACCACACTATCAATTATATATGAGAGAGCTACTGGAAATATGGGTTGAAATATGTTGGATGCTTTTATAAGATTGGGAAAAGGGATGTTTGACTTGATTTTTAATGATACATATAGTTGCATGATTCATGAGCTTGTTTATGAGTAATAGTTTGCAAATTCTTTTTGTAGAGCTATCACTTATTCATGTTTTGGTGCTGATTGTTATTTCACTTGGTTTAACATGGATTAGTTAGTTCTATGGACACTCATGCATGCATCTAGATGGTCAACTTTCTCCCTTTTGCTAGCCCAAAAACTCCAACAAGCAAAAACTTGTTTCCAACACCTTCAACCAAAGTTATTCCAGTGAGTCCACCATATCTACCTATTGGCTTTATGCTATTCCGAGTATGTTTAACATGTTGTTTGTGTTATCTTACCTCTGAATGAAAATGTTTATGTTATTGATTGCAATGGAAAAAATTGGTTATATAGCTCTCACGAACTTGATGCACAATGTTCTTTTATTTGCATAATAAAACTTGACCCATTGTGATTAAGATTATGATGTTTGTGGCTTGATGAATGTTTTGGGTTGGAAGTTAGCCCATATGTGCTGTCACATGGCAAGCTTTCAACACGCTCTTCATCTCATTTAGTTGATATCATGTGCTTTTGTCTATGGATGCTTATCATGTTGAAATAAATGTGGAAATAGAGTGAGTTTAAATGAGTTTGTGTAAATGGTTAGAGAGACGCCTGGGCCGCTAATCTAAGCCATGCATCATTCATGGTGGAAATTTACTTACATACTATGGTGAACCTTCTGTGATACACCTTGCAATAAAAAACTATTCCAAATGGTAAATAAAAAGGGTGTTGAGATTGTTCATTTTGTTTGTTTGTCTTGTCATTTTGATATGGGCTTGTTCCATATCTTGGGACAAGAGGTACCCCAGTTGACGCTCTTGATGATACTATTATGCTTACAATGATATTTAATTGAACTTGCTTTGTTTCCCAAGTTGAGTAACACATGGTGTAAGTACTTGTATTCAAGGGGCATGAGACATTCAACCCATTCTTTATCAAGCACACTACTCATATTTGCTTTCACTTTAACCTTAATCATTCAAGATGCTATGATAGGGGCAATGAGAGCTTGACACCAATGAATACCTTATTGCAATCATTAACTTAAGTAGAAGAGTTTGGAAGTTGGATGAAACTTATGCATGCTTTACCTCTACTCACATATACATCTTTCCAAAGTGTACACCTATCATATTCAGATTTTCATCTACACTCTATGACCATTGTAGGATGTTCTACTTATCATTATGCATACATGTGTTCCATATTACTTGCTACCATGTTACACTTTGTGAACTATCAATGAACATCCTTGTCTTGAATACTTGATATCACTTCATAAACTATTTGCATATTGCTACTCCTTTGAAGAATGAATCATTTGACTATATGTAGCAATAGTAATCATCTTTGATATCATTGTTAAGTATTAAATTGCAAAGTCCATGTTAGTTTTATCATCTTCATACTCGAGGACGAGCATGGATTAAGCTTGGGGATGTTGATGCATGTAAAATGCATACATGAACTTTGCACTTTAATTGCTTATATTCCAATCATATTTGCATCATATAAGGGTTATATCAATGTTTTATAATGATTTTGGGAATATTCATTTATTTCCTATTTTTATGGAATTAACCCTGCACAGGCAGAAAACCCCGTTTTCTTATTTTAATGTTTCAGGGACCCAAACGTCAACGAAATCACCTGGAAATTTACGGGCGTCAATATTTGGAAGGAAGAAGACCTGTGGGCGAAGGAAGCGAACAAACGGAGGCCGAGGCCAAACGGGGGTGGCCCACGCGGCCAGGTACTGTGGCCGCGTGGGACCCACCCGTTTGGCCCTCGTGGCTCCGTTGCCGTCGATCTTCGCTCCACCGACATCGTCTTGACCTAAAAACGCCTATAAAAAAGGTCCCCCGACGTTCTCTGGAAGGAGCGCCGCACAAACACAGAAACACCGAAACGGAGATCAGGAGCTGCAGATTGGAGGGGGAAAACTCCGGCGGGGCGCTGCCGGCGTGGTCTCCATCTTCTCCATCGACTTCTCCACCGTCTCCATGATGAAGAGGGAGTAGTCCACCTCTGGACTATGGGTTTGTGGAAGTAACTTATGTATCTCTCCTCTCTTGAGCTTCACTAATTAGCACCGTATGAGCTGCTGAACATGATTACGGTCACCGTTGTAATACCTTTGTGGTGGATCTTTATGAGTTAATATATGTTTGAGATTGCAATGTTTGTTTCAGTTATGAGTATAGATGCATATTATGTACCCCGTTCTTGTCTACTTGTTTTGATCAAGCATGTTTATGAGAGCGTGTGTGGGGGAACGTGTGCATTAGTTGGAGTAACGGGGGGTGGCTAGTGCAGTGAACGTGAGAGAAAGTTCTGCGATCCACTTTGGTATCTTTACCTTACTTTGTTACCTCACTAGGGATAAACTAAAATACCATGCTACCGGGGATGTGGGCGTGACCATTGCCACTACTCCATGACTAGATCTAGCATGTTCTTATTTTCACTTCATGTCATGATACTTAATGCTATACTCTGAGTTATCTTAATTACTGAGGTGTTATGATTTAGTTCGCATCTTGGTGGAGTATAAGAGAGGTTAATAACCAAAAGATCTCTATGTTAGGACGTGATGCCCATATATCTAAGTAACTTGTTATCAAACCCTGTGTTGCAATCTCATATGTTAACTTGTGTGTTCCATTGTCTACCACTTTATAAAGAGAGAGTGCATTTGTGAAACCATGAACCCCAGTCCATTTTTAATCATAAGAAACACCTTTCCAACACCATATACCACTTTTCTATTTTCAGCCATCATTAAATCCGAAAATACAAAAATACTTTTCATCTTGCATACATCATTCAAAAACCCAAAAATATCATTTATCATTGCATCCACCATCATTGCATATTTATTTCTTGTTTGCATTGCATAACTATCCTGATATCATTCTTACACCTTGTGCTTGACAACCACAGGTGAGGTTGAGGACCAAAACATCTAACCTTGTTTTGTAGGTAACCAAAAGAAGGATAAGAAGATAAATCTACCACTTCAGATTCCCCGAGAGTTCGATATTAAACCCTCGAGTCACCCCTCGTGGGGAAAACTGTCTTCCACTTACTATACACTCTGCACTTGGAGTCTCAACCTAATCCCGTTTGCTTTTGCAGGTATCAAGGCCTTGCTCTTCGGGACCATCAAGCATTACAATAAGATGATCTTGATCATGTTAGGCAGCTCACAAGATCTAAAGATGATAGCACAAAGTGGAGAGACAACCATCTAGCTACTGCTATGGACCCGTAGTCCAAGGATGAACTACTCACGCATCACTCCGGAGGCGGGCATGGTGATGTAGAGCCCTCCGGTAATGATCTCCCTCTCCGACAGGGTGTTGGGAAGAGCTTCAGAACCCTCCCGATCGAGGGTTGACGACGGCGGCGGCGACGGAACTTTTCGTGGAATAATGCTCGGGTATTTAGGGTTTTCGGGACGGAGGCAATATATAGGGGAAAGGGCGGCGTGTGGGGCCAGCCAAGGACCCCCCACACCACCACGGCGCGCCAGGTAGGGGGGCCGCGCCCTAGTGGTGTCTAGCTCCCCTGGGTCGCTTCTTCGTGCGCCCTTCGGACTTCGTCTTCGTGTCGGTGAAAAACTGGGCTCCGTTGATTTTCGTCCAATTCCGAGAATATTTTCTGACTAGCTTTTCTGAAACGGAAAAATAGCAGAAAACAGGAACTGGCACTGGCACTGTGGCATCTTGTTAATAGGTTAGTCCCAGAAAATGCACAAAAATGCTATGAAGTGTATATAAAACATGTAGCAATATGTATAAAACAAGCATGGAACATCAAAAATTATAGATATGTTTGAAACGTATCAGGGGTTGGTGCGGCCGGGCCCCACTTGGTTGGTGCAAGGAAGGAAGAGGGAAGGGAGATGAGTTGGAGTCCTACTCCAACTCATACTCCCAAACCAAATTGGGCTAGGGGTCTTTTCCCTTGCCCAAGTCCCTCCACCCCTTGGCCATCTATATAAACCCCACCCCCTCCTATTTGGAGATACACAATAGACACAAGAAATACACAAGTCTAGATCTCTTCTAGTTGGTTTAGAGGGAACCTCTAATTAGAGGCAACCTCTCCAATTAGACTAGATCTAATCTCTCTCTTTATCCTTCTCATGTGTTGAGATCTCCACCTTCATATACGCCAGTAGTGCTTCAAGCTTGAACGGCGAAGCCCCGCTGAACCTTTCCTGGCGTACGCGTGCGAGCTCTCAGAGGGTCAGACGTCTGACCCTCACTCTGCTGGACCAAGGGGATCAAGCAAGGAGAAGACGGCGAGATCTCTCTACCAGGCTTGGTTGAGAGAATCGGCGACAGGCTACTTCGACTACGTCATCGACATCAACATCGGCGACGGGCTACATCGACTACGTCATCAACACTTTTTCCGCAACTTCGGTGTTGGTAACGTATTCTATCTAGATCTTCGGATCTTCGTATTCGCATGTATTTTCATAGTATAGATCTTGGAGCGTTGCGTAGCAAGCTGAACGAAAATTTTAAATTTCCGTTGCGCAACCCAACAGCAGCGGCAAAGCGGGATGCCATGCGCCGGGCGGCAAGCGTGCTCCGGCAGGAGAGGCGTGTGCGCTCGCGCTTGGTCCAGAGCCAAAAGGCCGCGCACGACGAGGAGGCTGGCCCGAGCGGCGGTGTTTAGATGAGGATTTACTTTAGTTTAAATTTGTACCGTTTTAGGTTTAAGTTTGTATCGTTTAGTTTAAATTTGTATCGTTTAGCTTAAGTTTGAATCTAAAAAAGTGGTCGTTTAGTTTAAATTTGTTTGAGTTTGAGGCAAATTTTGATTTCCATTTGGCAGTGGAGGCCGCCCACAAGGTGTTTGTAGTTTGGTCGGCATCTCGAACCGTTTGGGGGGCGGGCCTTTGGGGTGCGCCGCTGTGGGCGGCCTCCAAAACTTGGCCGGACATGTGTCTGGCACCCCCCAATTGGGCCTCAATTGGGGGGTGTCGGACACCGATTTGGAGGCCCCCGGTGGAGATGCTCTAAATAATATACAGCTGCCACATAGTCCGGTTAATCGTTTGGTGGCTCAGGTGGACACGTCCAAAACGTCCACCGAGCTGACCATTTACATCCTGAACACTGAGCCACGCTGCTCCTCCACCCATCCCATCGCGACGGCGAGGGTTTCATTGGCCGCCGTGGCGGCAACGGTGAGGGACATTTTTCCTGGCGATTGGGGAATGGCGGAAGAGACGAAACGGCGGCGCAAGGCGGGATCTAGGTCCACACCTGAGAGGAAGAACTAACGGAGGCGACCGGGTACGGGCGGAGTGCCGGAGTGGCAATTCATCCGTGATAACCGATGGTCGAACCAGTCTGGCAGCGGTTCAACTGATTCACTTGCTGTTTTTTAAAGGAAGAAGTCCATTTTAAATCTCGATCTTGTAGAGATTAGATAAATTGAATCCCAGCTCAAATTTTATGAGTTAACACTCTGACCTAATAAAAATCCCGGTTCAAATCGAACGTTTGGAGTTGTTTGAGGCCGAAAATGCTGACGTGGCATGAGTCAACCGGGATTGTTGTCATTGGTGGGCCAGCAAACTAGTTGGTTTAACCACATCGGGTTCCGAACCGTATGAGAGAGAGATTCGGGAACACAATTTGGGTTCAATGCAGTCTTCGGTGGTGAAGGCAATTTCAGAGCGGACGTTGCTCTCGAGTTTGCTGGGACAAATGGCTAGGCAGCTTTGTAGGGACAAAGTCTCTCGACTGTCTGTCTCACTTATCCTTGAGGAGCTTTCCTAGAGTCTCTAATGCTCTTGAATCTGAAATTTCCCCTTCCCCTGAGCTTTCTCCTCCTTCCCAAGTCCAAGTCCCCATCTATGTGAATGGAAAAATGTGGATCTCAAGTCACTGGTTGACTTCCTCCACTGTCCCTCCTCTCCGATCTATCCATAGGATTTTTTCCTTTCGGTAAAATTTGAGAGAGATGGGAACATTCTTGTGTTCTTTGTTTGGGCTTGTTGCAATTGCTTTGTCCTCTCCCATTTCTCTATATTTTTTATTGTTTTGGGTGATATTTGAGAGATGGGGTATTTGAGCACACTTATGTTCTTGTCCTTCATTTGGTGCATTGGTTTAAACTATCCGCGTTGATTCGTTTGAGTGAAAAACCCATGAGCTTGTTACTCTTGAAGGCCATCACCTCCTAGAAAGTTTGGTGCTGACAATTGCCAAGTCCAACCGTGCACCAAATTTTCTAGGAGGTGCAAAGCAATGCGAGAAGATCTCAGTTCAGGTTGGACTTGGCAGTATCTTTCCTGAAGACGAGGTGAATTGTAGAGGTGTTGCAGACCGTGTGGAGTTTGTTGCCGATTACATTTTCTGTCTAGTCGAAAGCCTTGTCCGATAGTGCTGGTATCGACAATGGCAACAACCTCGGTCGTTGTTTCTCTCCCTAGGGGTATTGTTGTAGACCCCCCTATACCCTCCCATGTAGTCTGGTGTGTCCAAGTGTGTCTGATCGGGCGATGGCAACACTTCAGCATCGTTCTTCCTTGCGGCGTCCCCTTGGAGTCTTGTACTATGTCGATGCTTTGGATCTACATCGTGCTTGTGGTTTATTCGTTCTTGGTGGTGGTACACTTGCGAAGTCAATTCCATGGAGTCTTAGTGAAGGTTAAATCCTAATGCGGGGATGCCCTATGCTAATCCGTGGACAAAAGGCAGGGAGTTCAAACCGTGAATAACCTCCTCTGTTATTCTTCGCTTTAGCTTGTAGCTCGTTCTTTTCGTCTTTAATTATTTATCCGTCTTTCTTTTCTTTTTGTGTGCACCCATGTCGTGGTTAATTTTTGGCCATTAAGTACTTCAATTTATAAAGCCGTACGAAACCCTTATGTCTACAAAAATCAAATATGATCAATTTTTGTCATGAGAACTACATACGCGTACACTAACTGTTGCTCAAACCTGTGTCCTAATCAAAATGCACCATACATCTCCAGATGGAGTGTACAAGTATCACAGTACAACCCCACCCCGACACACCAGCTGCAGCACCACTTAAAACACTCGTACTGAAGCAACATCATGCACCCAATTTATACTCGAGCCACCAAAATAAACAGAGTGACACCAACTACACTGGACAGAAAGTTAAAGGGTGTTCACCTAAAATCTATATGAGAGGTGGATCCAACTACTCTTGACCCGCTAAATAGCATCATGGGACGTTATTTCGTACAATTTTCGAAGGAAAAAGAAGATGTTGAATGTTAAGTACATGGAAAAAGAATATGAATACAATGTTGGTTTTCAGGACAGCAAAATATAGCCGAGTAGATCATTTGACATACAAATCTTCTTGTGTACAGCCAGCTTGGGTTAGCTATGAAAATTGGTCGGATCCAACATGGAAGATTCAGAGCTCTCCTGGTCGAGGAAAGTTACAAAATTTTCTTCCATGGTGATATGTTATTGCCCAAACAAACTAGATAAAGCCGCTAGATAACTTGCTAGCTGCAGAAGTGGACAAACACAAGATCACATATTAGTAGGGCAGAACGATTATCTTAAAGTTATGGTAACTACGTAACTGTGGTGTTCTACAGTACACAAAATAATAATTTGCTGTAACATTCTTAGGCAGAAAACAAGTTATTTTGGTTTTTGAATACTACTATCTACTAATTAAGATGAACTTTCTCTTCATAATCAACTTATGTACCTGTCCCAAGATACCGTTTCCTGTGCGACCTTCCAGTACCAATCCTGCAGTCAGTCCTAACACTGCCAATGCGCCATTAATAGCTTCTGCTTGACGACGGTTCTGCAAAACAGACAATTATGATTTAGTAAAAAGTTAAAAATATATAACATAGCAATATGTATGATTGTGAAATTCATAGGGTCATACAACCGATGGGGTCTTCAAGAGTAACAGAGATCATGGTAATGAACTAGGAAGCTTTGTACATATTCAATACATATTGTAACTCCCTTTGTAAATAACTTCTTGCTTTATATTAATAAAAAATGCAGTGGGAAACTCTCCCATTCTTGCACCTTAAAAAACTGAACTAGGAAGCGGCCCTATACTCAAGGCTGGTTATAAGATTATTTCTGTGATATTTTTATAATTTTTTTTAAAATAACATGATTAAACACTTTATATATGAAAATAAAATATGTATCCCTAAAGCACTGAAGCCTGGCAATTAGCAAGAATAAGTTTGGTACTGTGAATATCATTACAATCAGCGCTTGCTATTATGTTTGGTTCCTCCATTTGTGACACACCATCATTTTGGTTGACAGATGGAATCATGGAAGTAGACATGAACTTGGCAAATTAAGAAAAAACTCAGAACCTCATATGTCTAGGGAAAAGTCATGTTCTGATTCCAGTTGATAAGCAATAAAAAATTTAGCGTGTATCCTCTAGAAGTTTCTCTACAAATTTCTAGGGATATGGTTTCAATCATTTAACCAATCCTTGATCTGCATAGAATTGTTGTATGTATTGTAAAAATAACTCATGTATGTTTAGATATATGTGATGGGTTACGCAAAGATTTTTTTTCCTATAGAGGAGATATGATTAAGTGGAAGTACAAGGCAGTAATAATGCACCTTCAGCTTTTCTCTGGCACGAATTTCTTGCATTTGTTTCACTGCTAAGCGCTTAGCTTCGAGTGGATCAACCATTACCACGTTCTGACCTGAGCTTCTTTTGCCCTGTGGTGCCTGGTCCATTTGAGTTCAGCATCCTTTTAGCTACCAGGCAATAATATCAAGAAGAAGAAGGCGGTGACTATAATAAAGAAGCAATTTTTTTCCAGGATCTCATTTAGAGGGCTGCAGAATTTCTAGAGAAGATGCTAAGGCGACATCCTACTTGGGATATAGGACAAAGCATCATGCTAAAATCAATATAATAGTTGATATGAAAACAAGAAGATGAGCATATTCAAACTCAGAATATTTAAATTTGCATTCTAAAAGTGAACGTTTATGTGTCTCCACTGTTAATTTACGTTGTATAGACCTACCAAACTCAGAATAAATTTAAAACCCACATATAACGGCCTAGAGAGAAAGCCAGAATCATACATCTGCACTAGCAAGTGCCAGGAAGCTCGGAACATGGTTTCTTCCATACAACGTATGTCCTGGTTGCTTGTATTGTATAGTCCTACAAATATAGAGGTGTATAACTGAAATATCAGCAAATTTAGATTGATGCTAATCGAAAGCACATCGAGAAAACAGTCATTAGAGCACTGATACAATTAATTAACTACGCCCTCCTTCTCCACATAAATTCATGTGGAAGCTTAAACTCACTAAACATCAAAACTTTCACATGGTTAGTGCTTCCCTGAAGCATTCTTATAAAAGAAACCTGTTGAAGAAAGAATGGGAAGGGGATGCTAAATGCTTGTTTCTAGGGAGAACAGATCAATCGACCACCTAATGTTTTGCCACCCTCTTGCAAAGTATAATTGGTATGTCATCCAGTGTGTTTTTAACTTGAGAATGTAAACCTAATATTCTAGGCACGCACATACCATGCCGTATGATTTATTTCATGGCTGGAACAGGAAATTTGTGGATCTGTGTACGGTGCAATACTTTGGGCATCTGTCTGAACTTATTGTTGGGAATTATTATGGAATTAAGAACCAAAGCAGGTTCGCACATATCTGTACGATAATTATATTTATCAACAAGTTTATTTTGGGCTATTCTACAGAAGGTACACCAAAGAAAGCTATTACACAAAGGCGAACCAAGGCTAAGACTAGTAGTGGGCGAGGTGTTTAGCAGGAAAAGGATGTGCTCCAGCAAATAAGCATTTTAATGTGATCGTCATGAAAGACTAGAGTTATGGTTTGCACTCCCTTTATGTTACAAAATCCTAAATGCTATTGCCCCTGACGGTGTTTATTTTATATGCCACTGGAGTCTTGCTAATTGGCAAGATGCCATTTGTTTTTAGCCATTTTCTTCCACCAAAATGAACAATAGTTGATACTCATAAAATTCATCCGAACTGCACGCATAGGCGCATAGCAATTGGAATAGACCAAGAACTAGTAACACTAAAATTCATCCGAACGATTTCCTCGTGGGATAACCACCGCAACGACCACAACCTCCACAAGTGACCGGAAAAACGGCCAGTGGCGCCAGGAAGCAACTCGTTCCGTCCTTCAGTGAAGCACGAAGCATACGTGAACTGCGCAATCGGGCATGACCCAAGCAGAGCAGAGCACGAGTGAATCGATGGACACACCAAGAAGGAAGAGCCATACCCGAACGTGGACGGAGCCGCCGAGCACACATGCCGACCGAGAGGAACGGAGACGAGGAAGAAGAAGAAGCAGGAGCACCCGGCGCCCGGTGGAGCTGCCGAGGAGAGGGAGAGCACGCCATTCTCGCTGCCCACCACCCGCCTCTCCTCCCCTCCTCTTTTTTATGGACTCCAGCAGCCGTCGTCTTCCACCCTCTAGTTTTTCTTCCTCTGCCCTTCCACTCCTCCGCGTCGTAGTTATCCGAGTATGGACCTACCTATGTGGGCTTAGGCCGGCCCATCGCGGAGCCAGCACGAGACGATTTGCTTCTCCTTGTGTGAACTGAACTCGACTGGCGCCGCGACGGACGGACACCACCAACGTTACCTTCTGTGTGTGGCCAGTGGGGGACGCGTCGCGCGCCATGACGACCGCCACTGCCATCGTCGCGGCCACGCCATCGCCTTCCGCCGGAGCCTCCACCTCCCGAACCCGCCGGGGAAACCAGGCTCCGCCTCCTTCTCCGTCGCGCGCCACCCCCACGCGCACAACGGCCGCCTCGCCACGCCGTCGCCGAGGCCGTGCCGTCCATCTCCTCCGAGAGCCCCACAGCCGCCGCGGACGACACCTCCGAGGATGAGGAGGAGCCACCCGTGACGAATGAGGACGACGATGAGGTGCAGGACCAGCTGGCGGAGGTGTGCTACCTGGACCCGGAGGCGGACGCGGAGGGGATCCGGGAGTGGGAGGTGGACTTCTGCTCGCGCCCCATCCTGGACGCCAGGGGCAAGAAGGTGTGGGAGCTGGTGGTCTGCGACGCCACGCTCTCCCTCCAGTTCACCCGCTTCTTCCCCAACACCTCCATCAACAGCGTCACCCTCCGCGACGCGCTCGCCTCCGTCGCCTCCTCCCTCGGCGTGCTGCTCCCGGACCGCGCACGATTCTTCCGCTCGCAGATGCAGACCATCATCTCCCGCGCCTGCAACGAGCTCGGGGTCAAGGCCGTGCCCAGCCGCCGCTGCGTCTCCCTGCTGCTCTGGCTCGAGGAGCGCTACGAGACCGTGTACAGCCGACACCGGGGTTCCAGCCGGGCACAAGCCGCTGCTCACGCTCGACAACCCGTTCGCATCCAACCTGCCGGATAACCTCTTCGGCGACAAGTGGGCATTCGTGCAGCTCCCCTTCTCCGGTCGGTGCTGAATTACTACTGATGCTCTTCTACTGTCACATTTTGTATATCTCTGCATCATATGATCTGAGCATACTAACTAATTACGCTGCATATACGCATTGTGAGTGCACGATTCTTCTTGCTGATCTTGTGCTGAATGTTGTTGGCTTGTTGATCAGATGTGAGGGAGGAGGTGGAGTTGCTGGAGAGAGGTACGCCTTTGGGGCGGGGCTCGATTTGGACCTCTTGGGCTTTGAGCTGGACGACACCACGCTAGTCCCTGGAGTTGCCGTCGAATCTTCGCGCGCCCACCTCTGGCCGGTAATTCCTTATACTGGTTGCTACTGCTGAAGCAAGATTACTGGCCAGCACAATTGTCAATTGTGTATATGTTGATGCTTTGCAGTATTATAATGGTAAACGAGTAACCAATGCGCGGAAAATTCAGTCCTAGGTAACAGATTTTTAAGTGCGCAAAGGAATTTCGGTCACCAGTGGTGTGTTGCTTATACAGAGGATTCATTTGTACCATTTCTAGTTGCTAGGAGAATAACTTGCTCTTTACACATGAATTTGTCTGTTTACAGAGGTATATGCACACAAAATTAAGACAGTTGAAGGGAAATGTTTTCACCTCTGCATTATGAGATCCACACTGCCATACAATATTAGACACCAGTCTAACCTGTTATTCATCGCAACAAAAAGGGCATGCGATTAATGTGCACTAATGCATACTAGTATTAATCCTAGGTAAGTACTAGTGTGGCATATGACATGACAGTAGGAAGTTGGAAGTTTATAAGTTTGTCTATAGGAAGGATAAATGTAGCTTGGGGTAAAGAAATTGATGAAGTGGATATCAGCCACTTAGGAAAGATTTAGTCATCTAGAATGAAATGTTTACCTTATTTTTACTTAGATGAGAGGTGTGGATCAATGTGAAATAATGAGAATCATTTATTTGCTGATGCAAAAGGTTTAATTTGTCTGGCAACAGATTTTCACCGATTTTTGATACTTCGTAAGTTCTTGCGAACATCGATCTTTCGTATAATTTTGACCTATTTATAAATGTCTCAAATTAGTTTGAATCTTAATAAGAAATCGAGGTTACAAATAATTTTTCTACCCATCAAAATTTCGGAAATTTCTTCGAGATTTTGAACTATGCACACAAGTGGCCAGTTTCCATATTTCTTGTATACAAAGCAGTGCTATAAGGCCAGCAGATTAATTAGGGGTGGGAAGGAGTTGGGGATTATTTTGAAGTCTGATAGTACAAAACTGTTTTGTGCAGAGCAATTATTCCAAATAATAAAAGTGTGTATCCTCATATATGCGCATCCACTCTGGCATACCGATGTTAACCAAGGATACAATTTTCACATTTTGCAGCAGATTAAATTTCTTATCACGATGATCAACTGACTGAAACCATTGTGCAATGTCCTTTTTTCCATGTCTGAACTCTGAACGTTTGTGTTTTCCATCCTTGCAGCTTGGATGAATGGTTTAGAGATTTGTTCGATGGAGGTTGATACGGCAGAGCGAGCCTAGTCCTTCGCCGGGGTTCAACCAGATACGTCTTGCCGGTTACCAAAGAGCGCCGCGACGACGCGGAGGCAGAAGCGTGGGAGGCGGCGAAGAAGGCTGCGGCGGCCTGCACTTCCTGGCCATCCAAGAGAACTGAACTCCGATAGTTGTGTTGGTTTCTGGCTCCTGCTGGACCTACCCCCACCGCCCTATGATCTGGTACATGAGTTTTTGTGACTTCCAGTGCGATCAACTGTAGTATTATGTGTATGCCAAAATCAGATTTTGCAATACAAAGGTGTATTATTTTAGTTCGTTAATTACTTATTGCTGCACAGAGATGTACTGCTCGAAAAAGAAAAAAAGGCAAGGTCATCATTCAAAGTTCAGTGGCCGCTCCTGGTTGTTGTGTTATGGTAGCCTGCGTTATTCGCGGTTAGTCGTGTGAATTGTACACCGGGTAGTCTGGGTGAATTTCAGTGTTACTGATTAAGAAAGCATTAAGTTTGTTTCTGTATCTGTATTCAACATGAAAAGCAAATGCTTCCGAATTCCACCGCACGATGGCAAATGCACCCTTTGAGTTTCTTGATTCAAATGATTTCGGAGGATGCGTATCTCTAGTTTTTTTCCGTGAATTCCTTTGTGCTCATTTTGGAGGAAATTTTCATCCACTCAAAGCTTTGCCATATTTCTTGCTTTTCTCTGTGGTATGTTAAGCACTCATTTGGTGTTAATCCTACATATTTCTAGAGAAATTGATGGACCCTTTTTTTCTATCCCTTCGTTTTATTCCATAACACACTGGTGGGAACGAAAATAAGCTCCGTAAAGTGAAGGGATGGAAAATACACTAGTAATGTGCGCCACAATTCGAATTTCACTCCTCGTG